>JAQZBX010010318.1:0-44503 GCA_029593785.1 Cabassous unicinctus | reverse complement strand
TCTATTTCTCTTTGAAGAGTTCATAGGGAAAGGTCTAAGAGGCATTTGTTTTGAATGTGTAGGTTTGTAAAAATGGCATTGATCTTCGAATGCAACTTCTTTTTAATTAAAGAAGTTCATAGAGCAACCAGTTATGTGCAGTAAGTGCAAAACCAGCAGAAGGAGAGACGTGCAATTGCTTCCATATGACTTTCAAGGTCATATGCTACAATCTTATCCCCTCTTCCTCCTGAGTAAGAAACTATCTGAGTTCAAATCCTGCATCTGTACCTTATTAACTGACAATAAAACAATAACAACAATGACCATAATAATACCAACTCCATTCCCAGGGTCAGGGGTGGGGTTTGGGTACTATTTGGGTTTGGGTTTGGAACTATGCTAAGTGTTTCACCCTTGTAATATATCATTGAATTTCACACAACCCAACAAGGGAAGCCTTTTATTGAACCCTTTGAGAAAAAGAAGCCAAGCCAGGGAGGTGCCCCATTACTGTAGCAGCCCCCGATTTGTTCACCCTGCCTGCAGCCGCACCCTCAAGGAGCTAGGCCCCTTCCACACTAACTGCACCTGGCGGCGTGACTTGTTCTGGCCAGTGAGACATTGGTAAATGTGTTACAACACTGGTAAGTGTGTTACAAGCAGGGATTTTATAAGCGCTTGCACATTAGCACTTGTTCTTCATTAGGGCTCTTTGGACCCTGAGAAAGCCGTGTGAAGAAGCCCAGGACACCTTATCAGGGGTTGAAGGACCACATACATGGGACAGAGAGGAGCTGGCCCTGCTGAGACCTCCTCAGACCACCAGCCTGTCACCAGCCAAATGCACGAGTGAGGCCATCCTAGACCATCATCCTGCCACGAGCCAGCATGCAGCCAACCACAGGCATGTAAGTGATCCCAGCAGAGATGACCGGAGGTGGCCCAGGTGACAGAGCCACCCAGCCCACCCACAGAACTGAAGTCCAATAAAATGCTTATGGTTTTAAACCACTACGTTTGGAGGTGTTTTGTTTTGTTTTTGCAGCAAAACTAACTGATACAGACTAGTTCATTGTTTCAAGCCACTAAATTTGGGTCATTTTTATGCAGCAAAAACTAACTGATACACACTAGTAATTACCTAGAAATTGCCTAGGAGATTGGCAAAGCCAGACTCGAACCCAGCCAGGCTGAATCCAGACCCTCCCTCTTAACCACTCTGCTGTGACACTTCTCTGAGCCTCAGTTTTCTCATATGTAAAATAAGGATGAAATAACATGATTGGCCAACTAGGAAACACAACATGAACGCCATTATTCTTACCAATGAGCATTATCTACAGCCATCTCCCTTCTACTTGAATATTGTATTAGCATATTACCTCTGAGCCCTGGTCACGTAACACCAATGCCACGTAGTAGCTGTTTTTATAAGTTTTGTATTTCTGCTGTAAAAAACTACCAGAAACTTGCTGTCTCAAACCAACCCAATTGACCTTACGGTTCTGAAGGTCAGAAGTCCAAATGGCCTCATGGACTAAAATCCAGGTGTCGTCAGGCCTGCGTTCCTTTCCCTGGCTCTAGGGGAAACTGCTCTCATTGCCCTCTTCCAGCTCTGGAGCTGCATTCCTTGGCCTGTGCCCCTTCCCCAGCCAGGCAGCCAGCAGTGGTGGAGTGAGTCCTTCTCAGGCTGCCATCTGTCTGGCTCTCTTCTGCCTCCCTCTTCCACTTTTAAGGACCTTATGATTACATGGGGCCCACCCAGTAATCCACAGCGATCTCTTTATTTTACGGTCGTTAACTAGCAACCTTAATTGCAACTGCAAACTTCATTCTCCCCTTGCCTTGTAACACAGTCACAGATTCTGGGGATCAGGACGTGGACTTCTTTGAGGTCATTATTCTGCCACCGTAAATGCCAAGAACGAGGAGTAATTTCATTCCGAGGCTGCTTATTGTCCTGTGGGACAGTGTGGATGACTGCAAAGTCCTGAGTTGTTTCCCCCAGCAGACAAAGCTCTCCATCTCCAATTACAAAATGAAGGTAAGGCAGGACTTTGCTGAAAAGTCTCCCTTCAGCTTGCACTTTTCCTAGGCCCTCGCTCTCCCATCCACCTTTCCCTGAGACACGTTGTTCAGCTGACTGCGGAAGCCTGGGGCTCACAGCTTTGAAGACAGGCAGGGAAGGGAACTGACCTTTAATGCATTCGCAGTAGCTCCCAGGCAGTGGTGGGCAGTTTATGTAAATGGTTTCACTTCAGTCTTATAAAAGGCATTATTATCTCCATTTCACAAACGGAGAAACAGAAGCCCAGAACCATTAAGTGAGCTACCAAAGTCAGGAGTTGGCGAACAGCTGAGCTGGGATGCACACTCAGGAATTCCTAATCCTAAAGCTCTTGCTCTTTCCACAAGACCTTAAAAGTAATATTTTATAGATGCACATATTTAGAAAGCAAGCAGAGAGCCTATTTGGTAAATTACTCCCCCCCCTTTTTTTTTGTACAGTAGGTTTTGAGTCTCCTGCTCTCACACCCCTGCCCCAGAATCTGGCCATTCCTCGTCACCTCCACTGCCACCATCTTGTCTCAGACACAGCCCACGTCCCCTAGACAAGCCGTTCCCTGATTCCACTCCTGTCCACCCTCTTACCCTCTCTTCTTTACACAGGAGCAGGAGGAAACATATTAAAGCCTAAACCAGTGCATGTCATATGCTTCTCAAACTTCCCTGCCTTCCCATCACACTCAGCACAAATCCACGGTCCTCCCGTGGCCTAAAGTGCCTGCTGGCCTGGACCCTGGTTCCTCTCCAACTTCCTCGCCATCCACTCTCCCTCTGACCCACCCAGCCTCAGCCACACTGGCCTCCTCCCTCTTTCTTGAACTTTCTGTGCACGGTTCTTCCTCCAGCCCTTGGCCTAGACTCTGCCGGGAACCTAAGTCCCCGGATAGCCCCTTGCTTCCCACCCTTGGCTCCTCCAGCTCTCTGCTCCTATGTCTCCTAGTCTGCGTGGTCTTCCCAAACAGCCCTCACCTGCCCTCGCCCTGCTTTGCTTTCTTCCTAGGACCTCCACTGTCCACCTTCTACCTCTATGTGTCTGTCCACCCCACTGGAGTGGAAGCCCAGGGCTGGGGACTGGGCATCTTGCTAACCACCATGATCCTGGTGTAGAAGAATGCCAGGTTAATCCTTGGTGAAGAAATGAGAGAATGAGCGAATCCGAGGCCAGGACAGGAGACACAACTCTCACCAAACTCCTGGAAACTACAGACAACCTCTGGACATGGGTTTCATGCTGAGGGTGACAGAACAGAGGGCATCACACGTAGAAAAGCATCCAGGCTGGGGTCCCCCTCCCCATCGCTGTTCCTCAATGGGGTGCTGGGGCATTGCGAGTGAGCTGCCACTTTATGCCGGTGTCGAGCTTCCTTGGCCCCCACCAACTCATGGCCAGTAGGGGCCCCAGCCATTGTGACACCCCAAACACCCCTCACGTGTCCAAACACCCCTAGGGGTGTGTTACTGACCCTCCCACCGCAGGCGAAGCCTCACCTCCGTCCACGCCCATGATGAAACGACCCACGATGAGCATCTCAAAGGCTCCTGCCTGGAGAGAACAGGCCATCAGCAATGCCGCAGAAACTGCAAACCCATTGTTGACCAGCAAGGTGTACTTCCTGCAAGAAAAGGAGGGGATGGATGAGGCTGGACCCTGGGGGCCATGTACCTGACCTGTCCAGCCCAGGAGCAGGGCACAGTGAGTCAGGAGTGGGGCTTCAGTCCCCCCACTGCACCTTCACCTTACAATCCATGAGACGGGGGCCATTTGGGAAAATGGAAACCACTGGTTATTTCAACTGAGAGAATTTAACAGAGGAAAGAGGCTAAGCAGGTGTTGGAGGACTGAAATGGCACAAGGGGGGACCTCTGAGAAAGGGGCCTTTCCGGCTGGGGGTAATACCTCAAGGGCTTGGGTGGGGGGCCTTGAGGAGCTGGCCCAGACCTGTGGGGATGGGGCAGTCTCCAATGGTCTGGTCTCTTCTGAGGAAACCACGAGTCCAGCTCTGGGGTGTGGAGAAAAGCTGGAAACTGGAACTAACTGCCACTGCCAAGGTCATTGCTAGGAGCCTGTCAGGAACTTCAGGTAAATAAAAAGAAGCAAGTCCTTTTTCCTGCCTCCTGCCTCCCAGACCCCGTCCTGTGCCCCTGCTGGTGGATTCTAAGAGGCAAAAGCTACAAAGGACAACTAAGGCTGGCAGGTCCCAGCCCCATCATACACAGAGCTGATAGATAACCTGCGGTCCGTGCTCCCTTCTTCCCTCCCTCCCACCTCTCCTCCCTTCCCCTCTCTTTCAGTGGTTCATCAAATAACAGTGCTTCTTACACCCAGTGGTAAGATTTGATGAAACACAATACTAAGCATAAGGCTCAGACAAGGCCAGGTGCATTTCTATGGCATAATTACTACTAATTGCTCTGTGCCAGGATAGCTATCCCTGTTTTGTGCACACATCCCTAAGACCTCATGGTTGAGATGCATGGCTTGTCTGGTGCCTGGGGACCTGGAATCTTGTGCTGGCTGTGTATTTTATCAGCTAAGTGGCTTTGTACGTCATCACTCTGTTTCCTATCCTCACCTGCATGATAATCACAATAGTTCACATTTACTATGTGATAGACTTGCTCTAAGCACTTTACATGAGTAGCTCTTTTAATCCTCAAAATGGCCCTATGAGGTAGATAGTATTGTTATCCCTAGTTTATAAGTAAGTTAACTGGGACACAGACACCTTAGAAACTTTTATTTAGGTCGTATGGCTAGTGAGTCAGGGAGCTGGGGAACATTTGAGCTTCAAACAGTTCTTTCCTCCCCTCCCCCTCCCCAGCACTCAGTGAGTTAAAAGATATTAAATTGTTTGTAAATTGTGAAAAGCTAGGGATTTGAAAGGGGCTTTGTGATTACTTTCAGGGGTTAGATATCTTGACTTCCAGACCAGAGCTCTTTTCTGTTTCTGACTTATCTCAAGCTTTCTGTTACTTTTTTTTCCCATTCCAATATCCTCCTGGAGAATCCCAAAGTCACTAAATTTTGAGGTTCAGTGACTGTGGTACATATTACCCATCGCAGCATCCTCTATAATAGCAAAAGATTGGAAGCAACCCAAGTGTCCATTAACAGGGGACTCTTAAATAAATTATGATACATCGAGCTATACAATGGGACATTATGCAGACATCAAAGTAAGAGGTAGCTTTCTATATTCTGTTAGGAAAGGTCTCTAAAATCTACTGTTAGTGCAAAGGAGCAAGCGCAGAACTTAGTGTGGACTATGCAGCAATTTGGGCAGAAAAAGAAGGTATGTACGTGTGCGTGCTGTGTGTGTACAGAGACAGGCACAGCCTTGGGAAAGACACACAAAAACTGGTAACACCAGCTGCCTCTGGGAAGGGAACTAAGTGGCTGTGGCTGAGAAATGAAATGAAAGGAAAGATTTTCCCTTTATATTCATTTGGTCCTTTAGAAAGTTAAGCCACATGAAAGTTTTAATTATCTTTAAAATACAATTAAAATTTTTAAAGAATTAATCTAAATGGACTTAATGATGGGAAGAAAAACACTGATTCAGCACAGACTTAAATCAAAAATTCTATTCAAGACTAACCTTCCTTACTCTGAGGAAGAAAATCACAGATTCAGAAGTCAATAAAAATAGACCTGAAGGTAATTGCTTCCGTTATTGTGAAACCTCAGATTGCTATGAGAACATCTTCACCCCCGTAGCACCATTCAGCGCCCACAGCCCCTCCCCGGGGTCCTCTATGGAAGGGACGTGTCAGCCTTCTGAGGACAGCAGGGCGGTGGTTGGAAGGAGTGGGGGAAAGGTGAGGCTCTGGAGCTGAGCAGACCTGGGCTCACACCACTTGCTCCACAGCCCCTCGCTGTGGGGCTTTGCCTCATGTGTCCATTCAGCACATACTTAGTGCACGCCAGACACTGGGTATACCACTGGGAACAAGAGAGTGGTCCCTGTCCTCGTGTTCATGGACTTTACAACATAGGAAGGGATACACACACCAGAAAGATTATCACACAAAACATACATAGCACATTGGATGGGGATGAATGCTGTGGAGAAAAGTAAGGCAGGCAAGTGAGTACAAGGTTCAAGGGCAGGCCTCCCTGAGAAGGCGAGCCCTGAGCAGACTCAGCGTAGAGTGAATGAGCCACGGGCACAGCTGGGGAAGCACAGTCCAAGCAGAGAGGAGCAAGCAGCAGGAGGAACAGAGGACAGCACTGGCTATTGGAGGCAGTGGAGGCCCAGAGAGTGAGTGCTGGAAGATGAAGGTGGAGGGGAGTGGCAGGGCAGATGGTAGAAGGCCTTGAGGCCACCACGAGAACCTGGCTGTCTCCCCAGAGGAGATGGGCGGCCGCTGGGAGCTCCTGAGGACAGGAATGACGTGACCTGACTTATATTTTAACAAAACCACTCTGTCTTCTATGTTGACCACGGACTGTAGGGGCAAACATAGAAGCAGGGAATGGGGAGCTATTGCGTTAGTTCAGGCAAATACTGCTGATGATTTTAACCCGGACGGTAGCAGTGGAAGTAGTGAGAAGTGGCATATTTTCATGACATATTTTGAAGACAGAGTTGATGTACTTTGCTGATGAATTGGACAGAGATGGAGAGGAAGAGTGGAGCCAAAGATGCCTTCAAGGGCTTTGACCTTGGCTCCTGCATTGGGCACGATGGTGTATTTTGTGCTATGCAGAGAATGTTAAATCACATTAAAGTCTGACTTGAAACATTTTCAAGTAGAGCTGCATGCCCTCCAAGCAAGTTCTTCATATTCATTTATTCCTTCCCAAAATAATGCCAGCCTTATATGCAAATAATTCACAAAGCTGACTCACTTGGGTTCAGAGATGGGGATTTTAATCGTTATGTTTCTGTTTTCCTGTTGAATCCCATCCACAGAAACAAGGGAGATCGGGGTTACACTATTTTTGAGAGACCTCTAGTGCTTCCTTGGAACTAGACGCTGGACATTCATGGTTTCGACCTTCTCCAATAGTGTAGACTCTTCCCTGTACAACCCCAAAGATCGTCAGCTCTCAGGCAGAAGGTGCCAAGCACAAGGAAGAGTAATAGGGTGATCAGGAAATGGGAGACCAGGTCCCTTAAGAAATGGTCAAGGAAACTGGGACACTTAGCCTGGAAAAGAGAAGACTTGTGTGAGAGCTGCCTTCCAACATGTTATGCTTTAAATGGACACATAGCTCCAGGATCTATTGGTGGAAGATACAGAGAACACTATTTTAGTTTGAACTTAGAAAGCACTTTTCATTAAGCCCTAGTGACATGGGGGTACTTCCAGAGACACTGTTCCCACCATATACACTGCCTACGGTTCTTTAGCCTGACTACGCCTTTAAGACAAGGTCATTGCACCTTCTTACTGCCCGTCACCCTCCTTGTGCCCTTCCTTCCCTGCTTATCCTGCCTGAATTCCATGGTCTGTCATTATAAACATTCCTACACCCTCAACACCCTTCATTGTATGTGCCGGTAAAAACCAACCCCTGGTTAAATCTCTGCCACCCTTGCATATTCGTCCCCAAAGCTCAACTTGGCTGGAGAAAAACGTAGAGCCCGGTTAACTGGTCTCACTTGAAACCCATGACCACCCACCTCAAGTGGACTTTAGGGCTCCCTAGCAATCAAGCTGCTGGTCCCCAGTTCATTCAGTCTCCTGCCATTCTAAAGGACCATTTCATACCCCTTCTCTCTCTTCAAATCCCCAACACCTCCCCCCTCAACCTCATGCTCAGCTCATGGCCTTACTTTCCATTCCACTGAGGAAGCAGAAGCAATCCAAGGAGAGCCTTCACTGGTTCCCCTATACCCACCAACCGCCTGCATCTTTGCCCGTACACTCTGCCTTTCCTCCTGGTCCTATGAACAGACTGTCCCTCCTACCTGAGGCCATCTCCCCAATTATCCACGCGTTCCCTAGGCCCTCTCACCTACTCAAGGATATTGTTTCAGCAAGTTCTACCTCTTGTTCCTGACTATCAATGTTTCCCTTTCCACTGGAACATCTCTATTAACCTGCTACTATAGTTCCCATCTTTAAAAAAAACACAAAAAATGTTCTTGATCCCACATCTTCCTCTACTTACCACGCCACAGTAAAATGTCTCAGAGTCAGCTATACTCATTATCTCCAGTTCTACCTTTCTACTCTCTCTTCAGTCCACTCCCCTGATTATTTCCCCCATTACTCCCTTAAAGCAGGTCTTGTCAAGGTCACCAATAACCTCCATGCTGCTAAATCCACTGACCAATCTGTCCTTGTCTTTATTTCCCAGCAGTGCTGGACATGGTTGACCACCACCTCCTCCTTTCACTCGGTTTCCAGATCTCACTACATCATGGGCCTGCTCCTACTCATTGGCCGGTCCTTGTCCTCCTGCAACCCTCTGTTCATTGGACGGCTCCCGGGCTCAGACCCACGTGCTTCCTATTGCTCACGTGTACTTCCTAGGTGTCTCCCGGCTTTAACTACCACCCATATGTTGACAACACCCAGATTTATATCTGAAGCTCTGGGCTCCCTCCTGAACTCTAGACTCATATATTCTACTTGATGGCTCCACTAGGAGGCATGACAGGCATTTCACACTTAGTATACCTAAAGCTGAGCTCTGATATTGTCCCCTCCCCCTGCAAATAAACTCTGGTCCTCCCATGGGCTTCCCTATCTCAACAAAACATTAACACAATCCTTGCAGTTGCTTAGCATTATCCTTGACTTCTCTCCCTGACACCCAAATATAGCCCATCAGCAAGTCCTGCTGCCGCTACTCTGGAATCCAAGCCTTCTCACTACCTCTTACTACCTCTCATTACCACCCTGGTCCAAACTGCGTAATCTCTAAACTGGGTTATTGCAACCCGCTCCTAGCTAGTCTCCCCGGATCCACTGGTAAAAGCAAGCCTTTTGAAAAAGGTAATTCAGCTTGAAGCTTTTCTGAAAATGTTCCAGTAGCTTCTCACCTTACTCAGAGTAAAAGCCAAAGTCCCTACCCTGGCCCACACAATCTCAGGATCCGGCCCCAGTGACCACACTCCCTCATTTCCTATGATTATCTCCTCACTGGCTCCGCCCCAGTCACGCGGATCCCCTGGCTTATCTTCAAACAAACCAAGGCAGTTCTACCCCAGGGCCTTTGCACTTGCTGTTACCACTGCCCAGAAATCTCTGACCCCAGATATGGGCATGATTTTCTACCTTCTTTCATTTCTCTGCTCAAATGCCACCTTCTTAGAAAAGCCTCTGAAAAACCATCAAGTGGAGAACCCATACCCCCTGGCCGTCTGCTTTGTTCTTCTCATTAGCACTTTCTCCATGTCACAGGACACTCTATATATCCTTGTCATTTGTCTGTGTGCCCCACTAGAGTATACCCTCCGGGAGGACAGGGACTTTGTTGGCTTTTTCAACCCTGGGTGGTTGGCACATAGCAAGTGCTTAATAAATACCTGTGGAGTAAACAGATGTATGAATGGATGAGAAGCGTGCTAATTTGAAGAGTTACCGTGGAAGGAATGCAATCATCAAGCAGTCCTCACCCAGCCTTCCACTCATCTAACAAGTATTTCTTGCTTGCCTATTGTGTCCAAGTCATTAAATGGTTACAACCCTTAGCATTGTGTATTGTAATCATTTAATTATGCTCTGCTCTTCCCCTGAAGGGGACCTCCTCAATGTAAGAACCATTTGTCCTGCATGACATTGCAGTGACATATACAGGCCATTGTATATTTTGCCATAACTTACAAAATTGTGAGGGACAGAGCGTAAACTATAATGTAAACTGGAGTCCATGGTTGGTAGCAATGCTCCAATATGGATTCATCAATTGTAACAAATGTACCACACTAGTGAAGGATGTTCTCAGTGTGGGAAGGTGTGGGAGGGGGAGGGAGGCGTGCATATGGGAATCCCCTATATTTTTTATGTAACATTTATGTAATCTAAAGCAGAAGAGGGAGAGGGAAAGAGCCAAGCAAGGCTGTGCTGTCAGGTGGGGCGATCCAAAAGTGGAGCTGGGGACGGCTCTGGAGCGTAAATCACACCACATAGTTATCCTATTGGAGGAAAGGGGGCTGCACCCCCCCCCCAGCAGTCAGTCATTGCCTGTGGCTGCTCTGGGGGGCAGGAGTCATCTTTAAAAATAAAAAATAAAAAAATAGAAAAAATTAAAAAGCCAAGGAAACGTGAGCCTGATTGCCCACAGCTGAGCTCGGGAAGAACGTGAGCCTGGAGGAGAAGGTGGAAGCTGGCTGCCATGTACCTTGCCATGTGGCAGGAGTCCACGATATGCCAGCAGCCGACTTTGGGAGACAGCATCTCTGATGATGCCTTGATTTGGACATTTTCACAGCCTCAGAACTGTAAGCTTTTACCCTAATAACTTCCCATTGTAAAACTCAACCCATTTCAGATATTTTTGCATTGGAAGCCTTTAGCAAACTAAAACACCAACCTAAGATAATCCAGCCTGAAAGAGGAGCTCATCCACAACACAGGCCATTTGCTCGCCTTGTGCATTGCCAGCGTCCTCCGGCAGGAATCTATAGAGCTAAAGTTCTTGCCTGCTGCTATAAAATAAAGACATACTTCAAAGGGTTAAAGGAGGAAAAGATGAGGAGATAGATAACACTTTTGAGAACCTGCTACTTGCCTGGTGTGATATATGGACTATCAGGTGTTGTCTGCTCAGTATCCATCCTTTTATTCTGGCAGGAGTCCCTCGAATTTCCTCCAAGAAACTTTCCTGCCCCCACTCTGGCCTCTGGGGGTGATCACCTCCATCCCACTGTGACTCCAGGGATGCACACGTGATACAGGCGCAGCCAGATGCAGGTTGAAGTGCATCCCCCAAAAGACATGCTCAAGACCTAACCCGCGGGTGTATAAATGTGGCCTCATTTGGAAATAGGGTCTTTGAAGATGTGATTAGGTAAGATGAGGCCAAACTGCATTAGGGTGGGCCTAGTGACCTGTGTCCTTTTATAAGAGGAGGAGGGACAGAGAAGGAAGAAGCCCACGTGGCCACAGAGGTAGAGATTGGAGCGACCGTGTACCAGCCAAAGAACGCCCTCGACCGCTGGCAAGCGCCAGGAGGAAGGTTTCAGAGGGAGCATGGCGCTGCTGGCACCTTGAGTTTAGGCTCCTGGCTTCCAGAGCTGCTGATTTAGGTCACCCAGTGTGTTATACTTATTAAGCAGCTCCCAGGACAAAGGCACAGTCAGCAGTACCGGGATTGGCTGAACATCAACCTCGGCACTACTGACGTTCTTTACTGATGATTCCTTGTTGTGGGCGCCGTCCTCCTCATTGGAGAACCGTTAGCAGCATCCCTGGCCGATCACCCAGCGGTTGTCACACCCCCCAGGCGTGACAATGACAAACGTCTCCAGGTATTTCAAATGTCCCCTGGTGGGGCAAAATTGTCCCTGGTTGAAAACCACCGAAAGCGTGTGACTTCACTCAGATGGATGAGATTCGGGCCTGGGGCTTTCACCAGAACTATTGGAAGGAGAAGCTTTCTCTGTGCCAGGGAGGCTGAGCAGGAATTATGTCAGCCCATGCTCCTGGGGCCACTTTGCCCCCATGTGGGGAGAAACTGCCTGGGAATGAGCCCAGCGCAGAGGAAGCCAGAGCTGAGATGGAGAAAACTGATTTTTTTATGATTATATGAGCTCTTGGGTTCAACTAAATTATACTGCAGTCATGTGAGCCAATTAATTCTTTTTTGGCTTAAGCTGGTTTGGTGTGGGCTCCTCTCACAGGCATTCACACAGTCTCCGGAGCTATGCCAACATTTTGTAAATATTATCTCACTCAACCCTCCTAGCTCTTCTCTCAGTGGGGTTTGTTTATCTGCATTTTACAGATTTAAAAATTAAGGAGCAGGTCAGCAGCCTCTTCTTGTATCTCTACTACTCTTGCATAGCACTTCCCACAGTCAAATGACTTGCATAAGGAATAGCTCAATGTCTGGCCCCTGTGCCATGATGTCAGCAACAGGCATTGTGTCTCTCTTGCTCTCCACTGAATCTCAAGTGCCAAAAGCAGTGCCTGTCTGCTGCTAGGTGCTCAAACATGTCTGTTGAACAGGTGGATGTGGGTACATGGATTGCCCAAGATTCTGACCCAAAATCTGATTCAAAGCCCAGCTGAGTTTCACTACAGATGCTCAGAGATTTTCTCTGCTTTGATCCAGAGGGAAGAACGAGATCCAAATTGGTGAATGATATGCGTAGGGAGGCTGGTTTCAGTGCAATTTAAAGAACATAACTCACAATTGGCTGTCAAGCAATGGAATGGCCAATCTTGGGAAGAATTAATGCTGATAATGTTGCTGCCACTGATGGTGATGGTGATGGCAATGGTGGTGATGGCGACAGTGGTGACTGCGATAATGATAGTGATGATGGTGGTGATGTGAGACTGATGATAGCAACGATGATAGTGGTGATGGTGGTGGCGGTGGTGGTGATGGTGGTGATGGGGCTGATTTGTGATGTTGTGACGGCGATGGTGGTGGTGGTGGTGGTGATGGTGGTGATGGTGATGATGATGATGATGGTGGTGATGGGGGAAATGGTGGTGATGATGCTGGGAAACACAAGCTGGCACTAACCCTGTGTCCACAACTAGGATGAGCACTTTATATCCACCATCTCATTTAATCTTCAGAACAACCCTCTAACATGGCAATTAGTCCATTTTACCAGGGAACCAAGAGGAGCTCAGAGAGTTTACATAGCTCATATACAGCCCCTCAAGCATCAGTGCCCACACTTGAAGTTGGACCTGCAGCCAAGGTCCATGCCCTGCAGCCAAGGTCCATGCTCTGAATGTGTCTCAAGAAAGAAGGAGGTTCTATCCCTGGAGCTATGGAAGCAGATGCTGGATGGCCCCCAAAAGAGGGCTGGGACTATGGGCCAGAACTGTCCAAGCATGGACTCCACATCCGTGAGACCCAGTTGACATGAGGTGGCTGGTTTCCAGAGACTGTTCCAGGTCCCTTGTGTGTCCTTGTCCTCATCAACCCCCCAAATCACAGATGAATTCAACATCCCCTGGCTATGAACAGCCCCGCTGCTGGACCAGCCAGGAAGGCGCACCTGCCTCTGAGGAGCCCAGCTCCACCTGAGCTCTTCCTGGTCACACCTCTGAGGGTGTTCCATTGCACCACCCAGGCAGCCACTGCAACTTCCACCAGCCTCCCTGCATGGAGCCCAGCTCCCCCTCCCCCCCGACAGCCCCCATGGGAAAGGAATAAGCAGACATCAAGGGGCAGTTTCAAACAACAACATGGAGTGGTCTAACCTGTGCACTCATGAACTTCAGTGCACCCTCATTCCTTGTAACCTTGGGCCTGTTGCTCGACTTCTCCGGGCCTCGGTTTCCTCGTTTGTAAAACAAGGACAATAATGCCATAGGAAGCTGTAACAAGTAAATGACCTGTCTTACATCAAGCACTTGCAGTAGCGGGAAGTGAATCATGTGGCCTTCTTCATTTTACTCCTTTTCTTCCGCATAGAGTTATTATTCAAGCTGGTGGCTCATCTGATTAATTGTTTACTCCCATATAATGACAAAAGGAATTGACAGCTGCTTGGGGCATAACAACCAACACAGTTTGCTCTAATCTTCTCTCCACCCTCACTTTTCTGGCCTCACTAGGTTGGTGTGAGGATTCATCCATCAATGAGATATTTAAGATGTTTTCAAATACATTTTCCCTTTTGCTTCCCCCCCCCTTTCTATCTGAGGTTAGTAAACCTACTATTAATACTCTCATTTTACACCTGAGAAGCCTGCTAACTGAGGGGTGAGGTGACAAGGTCCCATGTCACACACCTGGACTCCAGCATTCTGACCCTAAATCCAGTACTCCTTTCCCTACACCATCTGTTTGGGTTCATATCTTCCTTATGGGGGCAAATTTGGGGTACAAGTGCCCCTGCCAGGTATAAGCAGGCAGGTATTAGGTACAGGGCACAGAGCCCAAGGTGGCAGGGGGGCTCCATATAACTGGGATAGGTAAAAAGCTAGGAGTCTGGCTTGGCCAGAAGCTTAGCAACAGCACCACAGGGACCCGGTCTGTGGCGCCTGTCCCTGTGCCAGCCAGCTACCTGCCTGGAGTCACAGTCATGGGTTATGCAGTGCCATTGGCAGCAGGACCCCACTTAACATCTGCTTGGCACAGAGACATCCCGCAGCCATCGTGTGTGAGCTCCAGCCTGAGTCCTAACCTCTCTGAACTTCCAGGCTCCATTCACAGACCCCACAGGAAGAGAATTAAATAAGAGAGTGCCTAGAACATTGGAGAACCTCAGAAAATGACAGCTCTGACTGCATTATTCAATAGCTCTATCTCCCTGGTACTGAGTTCCCATTAGTTTTTGCTGGGAGAGGCCTTGGGAAGAGGAAAAGCCTGCTGCACTGGGATGCCATAGGCTTTCATGGGCACCATAACCGTGCTCTCAAGACACCTCCTGCCCCGGCCTTTGGAAGGCCTGCTTGGAAACATCATCAATTCTAATTTGCTCCTTACTGGGGACATGAGGCAGAGTGGAAAGGAATGGGAAGGAATCTTGTTAGTGTCTCTTTAGCTCCAGGGTCTGGGGAGATTTCCTGGAGCCTGAGGACTCTCCACTCCAGTTCAGGCCAATGCCTTCTGGAGATCAGTTGAGTAGCTTCTATGGAGGGATGCCAAGGGAATGACAAGGGATGATGGTACTTAATGTGGTCGATACTAACAGCTTTTATTTATTGAGCTGCTACTAATGGCCCAGTATCCCTCCACTCATTTTCTCCAGCCCTTGTAACATTCCCTGCATGGTAGCAACAATTGGCTGCCTTTTATAGGTGAGGAATCAGAGGCTTAAATAGATTAAATGGCTTGGCCAAGTCCACACAGCTGGCAAGTAGAAGACCCCTGACTCAAGTTCAGACCTGGATGCTCCAGAGACCACTCTTTCCTCCATACCTCACTGTCTCCTAGGATGTGTTTGTGAGCGAAGATACAGAAGAATGTTGTTTGGGGGAATTTATTGACAAATTGGTCTGATCTGAGCAAAGTTATGTCAAAAATAAGTGAAGAGTGACAATCAAGAGGTAAAGAGGAGCTGATTGGAGGGAGCCTAGGTGGGGAATTTCAGCAGGAAGATTTTGATACTTGCTGCAGCCTTATTTGTAGTGTAAGAGAGTTGAAATAACCTAAATGTCCATCAGTAGGGGACTAGTTAAATTAATGATCATGCAGCCATCTAATGTAAGACTGGCTAACCAGCTGCTTCTTTAGAAAGCAGACCTGCATGTTCTTATCTGGAGCAAATGCTAAGATGCTGTACTGATTGCTCTCCACTTGTCCCTACACCCACGTCCATTCTCCTCCCTCTGCCCTGCTGACCTCATGGACTGCACCAATCAGGTCCCTGATTTTCTGGCCTCTTCCTAGGTTTAACCAATAGGAGGCACCTGCAGGAGAACGGAAGGTGGGAGGAGGGAGAGGTCAGGGTACTTCTTCCCTGCTCCCGCCTTGTGTGGGTACCACGACCCTACATGGCCCCGTCCTCCTCACAGAGATCCCTCGGGCTCGTGCTTATCAGTCCCTTCTCCCCGGGTTCAGCTTCTGCTCTCCTGAGACTCTATTACCCTATTTCCTCCCCCTTTTCCTTTCCAGCAAGTAGTTGCTGCATCAACATCTCTTCAATTGACCTGTCCAGGTGGAATTCAGTTTCCTGTTGGGACCCCAACCATGGTACAGATATTCTGTGAATGTTACGGAGGTGAGCCTAAACGAAGACGCCCCCCACTGACCTCCCAAGAACCTTGCCAATCAGCTTCACCATTAATGTCCCCACGAGTCCACCGATGGCGAATATGGACACCGTCACAGACCAGAGCAGCGTCAGGGTGTCCGAGTTTATTGGGTGTCCATGCCTTCTTTCCCAGGATTCATTGTAAAAGGCCTTGATGTACTGAAAATAAACAATAAAGCATGTTATTTCCTTCTGTTCTGTCCTGTTGCTCGAAGCAAGTCAGTATATAAAACTAGAGGTTTTATAGAGCATGTCCTTCTTGCCACACACTTGCTAAGATCTGTATCTCACACGTATGGAATGGGCCTAAGTTTTTACCTCATTCTGAAGATAGGGAAACAGAGGCTCAGAGAGACAAAGGGACTTGCTCTGTAGATAACAAGCCTGGTAGTCAAACTCAGGTTCCGACTCTGGGCCTCTGATAACCATGACACTTGGGTTTCTCCAACTCTGGTACACAACAGAATCACTTGAGAAGTGAGTTAAAATTCACTTCTTATGTCCAACATGAGAGAAAATCTTTGCAAACTTGGGGTAGGCAAAAATAAAAGACACACAAAAAACCCCACTAACAATTAAAAAAAAAGATCATTTGGATTTCATCAAAATTAGTCTTTTATTCTTCAAAAGACACCACCAAAAAAATGAAAAGGTAAGCACTGGGATAAAATATTTGTAACACATATACCTACAAATCACTTGTATCCAGAATATATAAAGAACTCTAACAAATCAATAATAAGAAGGTAAACAACCCAATAGAAAATGAGCAAAATCATTGAACAGACACCAAAAAAGATACAAATGACCAGTAAGGCTGCTGAAATGATGCTTAATATCTGAAGTCACCAGGGAAATGAAAATTAAAACCACTGTGAGATACCACTGCATGCCCTCTAGCATGGCTAAGATAGATCCCCATCTCTGTGGATTCTGATTCGTGGGTTTTAGATGGGGACTGGGTGATTCTGATGTGAACCAAAGACTGATGACACTTCAGTAAGCTCTTCCTGTGAGGTCCATCCCCAAGATGCCCTTTGTTACCTTCTTGGTTTCCCAAACCTCTTCCAAGCCAGAACATCGCATTGTGGGAAAAGCACAGGCTTCAGGTAGCAACAGGCCTACATTTAAATCCCAACACAATCGTTTCTAATGATCTAAACCAGCTGAACTGTGGTTTCCTCATATGCACAATGGAAATAACACCAACCTCTCAGCGTTGTTGTCTGGGACAACTGAGAGGTTGAACCAGTGCCCAGTACGTGGGTGAGGCTCATGCATGGTCCCCAGATAGGCTAAAAAGAGAAGGTCTGGTAAGACCAAGTATTGATCAGCAGTGTGTACTCTGCAACACAGCTGCCGGGAGTGTAATTTATACTATACCTCGGAAAACAGTTTGGCATCATCTAGTAAAGTTGATGATACCCATAACCTACCTCCCAGCAAGTCCACTCCAAGTAACTCCCCTCAAAAACTCTTCTCATGTACCCTAAGATATATATACCCAAATGCCCATGGTAAGCATTGCTCAAAATAGCCCCAAACTGAAAGCAACCTGATGTCACCAACAGTAGAATGGGAGAACAAATAGTGGTAGGAGACATTACCTCTGCAAACATGAATGGACTCTAGCTATGTGCAACCACACATAGTACAATCCCACAAAAAAATAATATTGAACAAAAGAAGCCAGAAATAAAAGACTACATACAGTATTGACTCCATATTTGAAATTCTGTAATATGCAAAATTCAATGTTTTCCAGGGATTATGTATAGGTGGTAAAGCTATGCAGAAAAGTAAGGAAATCATTATTTCAAGGAACACCTGGGAGGAGGTGGGCGGAATGATGGGGGGCATTGGTCAGGGCCTTGTAACCCTTCACCTGGCTAGTGGTCACCTGGCGCTACTCTTATCACCATTCTTTCAACTGCATGTGTTTGTGTGTGCACGTGACATGGATATATATGTGGATATGTATGTATATATGTATTTTGTATACTTTTTTGCAAGTATAATACATTTCACCATTTTCCCTGTAGCACAGGCTACAGGGAAAAGCCTGTGCCAAGATGGCATGGCAGAAGAAAGTTTTGGGTGTCCATGGAACTGAAAGGAGGCCAGGAAGACTGGAAATGGAGCAGGTGAGGGAAGGAAGGGGTTGCATGAAGCTGGAGGGGCAGGACAGGGCATCTCTGAGATCGCTTTGTGTAAAGAAGAATTTTCCAGAAAGCCTGTAGAAAACCTCCCTTTATTTGGCCATGGTTGGGGACAGACCCATCACTAAACCGGTCGCTGAAGAGTGGGGTGGGAATCGTCAGTCTGGACTTCTCCCTGTGAATTCCATCTCTTTATCTGCTCCTCCCCACCTTAGTAAACGGCACCGCTACTCCCCAGGTGCTCAGCCAAAACCCATGAACTCATCATGAACTCCTGCCCTTGCTCCACCTCCCTCTACCAAACCATCAGCAAGCCCTGATTCCTGCCTGTCCTACCTCCAAAGTGCTTCTCATCACTTCTGCCACCCCATCTAGTCCTCTCCATCCAGCTACCATCACAGCTCACTCTCTCAGAGACCCCCCAGGCTCCATGACCAGCCCCTCTGGATGGGTTCACACTCCTGTCTCTGGCTGGACACTGAGCACCTTGTCAGTGGGTCCTTCGCATACTCTCATGGACGTCTGTCATCCCTTTTGGGTGCCCAGCCTCAGGAACCCCTTCCCATTGGGAAAATGTCCTGTCTCGTGAGCCTTAGTGGGAAGCGGAGCCCACCATCACTACAGATATTGAAAACGCCAGACACTCTCGCTTTCCCAGCTTCCCCTGAAGCTGGGGAGTGGTCAAGTGACTCAGGCTTGGACAGTCAGAGGCCTGGACTTTGACTTGAGGGGTTGGGAGGCAAAGAAATGGGGCTGAGGAAGAATTCCTCTGTGGCAGTGGATGCTCCAGCAGGACTGGGCTCCTGGGGTAGCAGGGACAGCGGTGGGAGGTGAAGCATCCTGGATGGCAGTGGTGGCTGCACCAGTTCTGGGCATGATTTGGGGTACTTTTCCAAGCTGCAGAGCTTCTGAGCCTGGCTTCAGCCACCTAGAGCCACTCACTATTATTAACTCAGTTTTTAGATTTAATCAGGAAAAAGTTTTTGTTGCTTACAGCTATTGAAACTCTACCAAAGCCACATAAGTCAGCTAATTTCATCCTAATGACTACCCTATTGACAGAAACCCTCACTGACAAAGGAAAGAACTGAGAGCGACACAACTGGCCCACAGTCAGGTGGACGGGACTCTTTGGAAGGAGGTTTGGTACCAGAGCTGCCTGACCCCGGAGCCTGAGCTCAACAGCTCCACTATCTAGACTCTTAATTTCACCATCAAGGGATGATCAGTAAGCAGCTATGTCCAACAGCACATGTAGTGACTTAAAAGTAAGTACTGATTAAGTCCCTGTTGTGGGCTAGAACTGTCAGATCCTGGCAAGTATGACAGTGAGGATCTTCAAGGTGCAGAGTCTGGTGGGAACAACCATGTGGAAATTGCTAAGCTGAAGGAACACGGGTCCACAGGAAAGCAGGGGGCTACAGATAGCCAGGGCTCCAGCTGGTATGTACAGGGGAAAGCCCTTCAGAGAACCTGGCATCAGGAAGGCACACCCAGGATTCCACAGGGACCTCTCCTCACACCCAGTGGACAGGGATCCCTGGTGTCCAAGGTCATTCTTGGACGTGCCCATGGTCCCTTTTGAAATCCAGCACCGATTCGAGCAATTGCATCCATCTTGTAAGGAGACCAATGCATCCTTGGTCTCCCTGCAAGGAGGGTCTCTTGTTACCAGGCTTGCTGCAGTCACTTCCTGGAATTGATGTGAGGAACCGAAAAGGCTGCTGACTGGGAGTTTTCCTTTTCCCTTTGTGTTGCACTGCATTCAGGAGCCTGGTGAGAAAAGAGAGGGCTTTCACACCACTCACTGCCAGGGGTTGCTCTGGGACTCTCTGCAGAGATCTCTTATTTTGATTTTGGGAAATAGCTAACAGAAGCCTCTACAGAAAGTCGGAGAAGACTGGGAGACTTGCGGCATGGCCTGCACCTCTGCAGAAACACATCTCTCGATAGCTCCCTGAAAGCTGGTTTCAAAGAGATGCCTTTAAAGATGAAATGTTTGTCTTCTCCAGGTGTGAATCCAGCCAGGCTGCAAGACCATGAGATAGCTGAGGCCAAGAGATGGAGGCTGTTCAGCCAAGTCACTGAATAAGCATTCTGTGGGTTTGAAATTCATGAACCCAATATATGCAGACACATGAGTTATAGTATGTGATACAGAACAGGTGCTCCAATAAATGTTGGTGTTAAAAATTGAATTCCCACTGTGTGTCAGTAACTGTATAAAGTACAGGTAATAATAAAACGTAATAAAAATATAATAAAAAATAATAGACAACCCAAACATCCTATTTGCTGTGTGCCATACATTCTTCTAAGATCTTGATACATGCGATCTCTTTTTATACCCATCACAAACCTATGGCATGGGTGATATGTTTTTTTTAATTTATTGATGTGAAATTCACATGATGTAAAATTAACCATTCTAACTGAATAATTCAGGGGCATTTAGTGCATTCACAGTGTTGTGAAACTACAGCCCCTATATAGTTCCAAAACGTTTCCATCTCTCCAAAAGAGAACTCTATACCCTTTAAGCAATCCCTCCCTGGCAACCACAAACCTGCTTTCTGTCTCTATAGACTTACCTATTCTGCATATTTCATACAAATGGAATCATACAAATATGACCTTTGTGTCTGGCTTTTCTCACTTGACCTAATGGTTTTGAGGTTCATCCACATTATAGCAAGTATCAGTACTTCATTCCATTTTATGGCTGAATAATATACCATTGTACAGTGTGATGGTTAATTTCATGTGTCGACTTGGCTAGGTTTTGGTGTCCAGTTGTTTGGTCTAGCACTGGCCTGCTTGTTACTGTAAGGGATATGCCTCTGCAATAAGTTGATTGTATCTACCAAAGGAGAGTGACTTCAGCAGTGTGGCCAGTCTCCTCATCTAGTTCATTGGAGGCCTTAAAAGCCATAATGGGATTTCAGAGTTTAGAAGAAAAATTTCTCCCTTAACTTCAACATCGGTTTGCCAGTCAGCTTCCCGTGGGGAATTTGGGCTAAGGACTTCAGCATCACTTTTATGGGACTTCCCAATTTGCATCCTGCTTACAGAGTTTGTCTTGGCAGCCCCCATGGTTGCACTAGCCAATTCCTTATAATAAATCCCTTAATATATCCTGTTGGTTCTGTTTCTCTGGAGAGCCCTTACTAATATATGTAGATCCGCAATTCATTCATTCATGCTATTTTTGATTTCTCTTTTTGACAGATGAGGAACATAAGGCACAGAGAGATCAAGGGGCTATCCCAAGATCATACTGTGGGCAGGTGGTGTAGCCAGGATTCAAACCCAGGCAGTTTGGCCCCAGAGGTCATCTCTCAATCACTACACTTTTCTAGCTCTTAGTGTAAAAAATACAAAGATGAGCAAATCAATACCTCTGCTATATGCTGAAACACTCTGTACTAGGAAGAAAAGAATGCATATTGGTAGACTGCCAACTATGTACCAGACATTTATATACTTCATCTAACTTAACCCTCATCGCCATTCTATGAAGTTGCATTATCAGCAGTGAGTTCTCAAGTTGAGAGACATATCCCCAAGCCACAGAATATCAGAGGAGTTGCAGAGCTCAGATCTTAACTTCTGCCAGTAATGTGAGAGCCCACTAGTGTTCGTAGCCTCTGTACTCTCCTCCGCTTCCTGCCACACCTCCAGTTCTCTGCATCTGGATGGGGTCGTGGAATTTCTCACCCAAGGAATGTTATCAGAAGTGATGTGTGTCACCTCCACCAAGGTATTAAGAGTGGGTGTGTCTTCTCCATGCTCACTTCCTTCCTTTGCCAGCTGGCCATTTGCAGAGGAACTAGCAGAAGATGCCAAAGCTCCAGGGAATGGTGGAGCCATTCAACCGAAGTATCCTGGGTCCCTGAATGACTGTGTAGAGCACAGCACCCCTGCTCACCTGTATCAGATAGTGATATGAATGAGAAGGGAACTTTCAGCATGTTAAGCCAGATTTAGGAGTTGCTTATTGTAACAGCTACTTCACCCAAATACAGTCAACCAGACTCTGAAGCCCATGCCATGACAACTGTGCTATGACATGAGGCTTCTCAAAGGAGGGGAGATTTAGGTAAAGTCAAGAAGGGCAAGTAGGGTTTGGAGAAATGGGTCTTCAAATCGTTTTCATCAAATGTTTTCAGGAAACTTAGAAGATTATACTAGAAGAAAGCATTCTGCAGTAAAATAAAGTTTTAAGATCACGGCACTAATCTCTAGGGCTTTTTTGGGGTATCTCATTCATGTAGCCCATGTTTTGCTTTTGCAGAAGGGGCTCATTCCTGTGTCAATTTTCAATGTAACTCTACATACGTGCTTCCTATTTCCCAGGTTCCCATCACTTCATCTAGACGCAAGTTCTACCACCCCCCGCCTTCAAGGAGCTCAAAATCTAGTGGAGACAAGAGCCTTCAAAAGAACACTATTCTTGGGACGTGTTGGTGTGGATGTGATACATTTATTAAATAAAACACAGTATAGTGTAGACTTAGTAAGGGGTCTGTGGTTTTCTCCTGACTGGCAAAGCGGTCTGTGGAACAGAAAAGGTTAAGAACCCCTGCTCTAGAACATGGGGTAAAAAGTGCTGTGAGAACAGGAATCCAGGAAGGGCTGCAGGAGCACAGACACCAATCCAGATCCGGGAGACAAGCACAGGCAGAGGTGGGCCAGGTTGGACAATTCTAGGGAGGAAGCAGAATTCTCAAAGGCGCAGAGGCTATAAACCACATGATACTATAGAAGAAGCAGAAACAATTCCATGGGGTCAAAGCGTGGCCCAATAGCAGGAGAAAAGGGTGGAGAACTAGGCGGGGGCCAGATCCCAGCCGACCCTGACTGCCCGCCTAAGAAACCTTCATTTACTCCTGTAGGTGCTGGGGAGTGATTAGAGGGTTGGTTTGAGCAGGGAAGCGGCAGCTCTATTTTGAGGTTTAGAAAGTTCCCTGTGGGTGCAGCATGGAGGCTACTTCAGAGAGTTTCAATGGGGGGCAGCTGGATCAGTCAGGACGTTCCTGCAATTGTCCAGGTCAGAGACGATGAGCCTGACGGGAGAGTTTTTATGACTCCATCAAGGAGCTTTCATATTATGATTCGTACTAACTAGGGCTCAAACTGCAAAGAGGTAGACAAGGGGCTACTGCGTTCAAGGAAAGAGGGCTTACTTTAGTTTGCCAAGTTGCTATCACAAATACCACAGACTGGTTTTGGCTTAAAAAATAGGAATTTATTGGTTCATGTTTTTTTTGAGGCTAAAAGTAGTCTAAAATCGGCAAGGATTGCTTTCTCCCAGTCTGTAGCCTTGTGGTGCTGGCTGCTGGCAATGCTTGGGGTTCTTGGCTGGTTCTGCTGCCTGCTGCTACATGGCAATGTCTTCTCTTCTTTTCCTTTCTCTTTTTATGGCCTCCAGTAATCTGGATTAAGAGCCACCCTCATTCAGTTGGCCATACCTTAACCATTAAAAATAACATCTTTAAGAGATCCTGTTTGCAACAGGTTCACACCCACAGGAATGAAGATTACAATCAAGAATCTGTCTCTGTTGATGCAGATAATTGAATGTACTGCAGGGCTGAGGGAAAAGTCAAGAATCCTAGTTTCAAGACATGCTTGCACTTTAAGTTCTTCTGTGGCCTTTGTCAAGTTGCTCTGTCTCTCTGGGCATATGCTCGATGGTGCAGGGCCCTGGGAATCCACTTCATTTACTCTTGGCTCTGCCGTTGCTCTGCTGGGTGATCTTGGGTAAGTTACTTACCCTCTCTGTGCCTCAGGCGCCTCTTCTGCTAAGTTGTTTTCTTCTTCAGAGTTATTGCCAGGATTTAAGGTAAACGTGAATAGAAGGAACAGGACCAGGTCCATATAAAACTTGGAAATTGAGGTGGTTAGTGGTGGTGGTGGTATTGGTATCACTGTTGCCATGTCTGTAAAATAAGAGGCTTGGATTTGTTTATTCCTCAGGCCTACGAATCCAGTAATAATGTACCAATATCTTCCCAGTCAAGAATTCAGGAGCCAAGCTTCTGACAACAAATTGAACTCTGCAATTCGCAGCCAGGGAGGCTAGCTTAAACACCTCCAGATGAAGACGGGAACTTGCCAGACAATAGGAGGCAGATTACCTTGTAGCCTGTTTCATAATATAAATGCTCCTTCCTGAGTCACACAGAGCCTGTCGTGAGTTCATCTACAATTACCCTCAGGAGTGCTATAAAAATGCACTTAAATAGAATCCTTTTGTTGATGGGCCAGAGCACACACACTGGTGCAGAGCAGAGTGAGCCAGGCGCACCACACCTTCAGGGTCTGTGAATACCATGGACCCCAGAAACACGTGTTCTTAAATCTAATCCAGTGTACATAGGACCTTTGATGAGGCTACTTCACTTAAGGTGTGGCCCACCCGAATCAGGGCGGATCTTAATTCTCTTACTGGAATCCTTTATAAGAGAACGAAATTCAAACACAGAGAGAGAAAGCCACAGATGCAAGAAGCTGAAATCCATAAAACCCGGAAGAGAAAGGAGAGACCAGCAGACCTGCCTTTTGCCTTGCCTTGTGGCAGAGAAGCCAAGGATCGCAAGCAGATGGTCTTCAAGAAGAAAACATCGCCTTGATGATGCCTTGATTGGACATTTTCCTGGCCTCCAAACTGTGAGTGAATAAATTCTCATGGTTTAACTTGACCCATTTCATGGTTTTTGCTTTGAGCAGCCTGGGAAACTAAAACACTAGGGAACACACTGGCTCGTGTGTCCTTACGAAAGTGCCCTCCACCAGCCCAGGCTCCTTGCATGAAGACTGCAGAGGGACAGGGGTCCACAAGCCCAGAAGCCCCCAGAGTCGCCTGACTGCCATAGCTAAGGCCTCCCCGAGCCAAAAAGAGTTAGCACAGCAGGTCGGAGACTGTGATTCCTAGAAAGCTGTGCTTACAAGGCTAGCCCTTGGCTGGTGTCTGTGAGCTTGGATTTCAGGAGATTCTCACCACTGCCTCACTGTGGCTCACTGTGCCTACAGTGTTTGCGCAAATGCTGTAGCTTATGCTGAACACCTGCTTTCCTTCTGGGAGTCTGGAACCTCGGTACATGCCAGGCAGAGGATGCCTATGTGACCACCCCCAGTAAGAGCCCTGGGCACTGAGTCTCTGATGAGTTTCCCTGGTGGATGACATTTCACGTGTGTTGTCACAATTCGCTGCTGGTGGAATTCAGTGTGTCCTGTGTGATTCCATCGGGAGATGACTCTTGGAAGCTTGTGCCTGGTCTCCCCCAGACTTCATACCTTCAGCCTATTCCCTTTGCCAGTTTTGCTTTGTATCCTCTTCCTGTAATAAATTACAGCTGTGAGCATGACTATATGCCGAGGCCGGGAGTTCTTCTAGCGAACCATCGGACTTGGAGGTGGTCTTGGGGAACCCCGACACACCTGCCATGTCATGAGGAAGATGCGCAGCTCCCATCTTGACTTGACTTGATGTTTAATGTGCACATTTGTGGTGGTGTTTTTCTCCTTCATGTGTGATTTCCCTGGATGGGTTGGCTGGCTGACTGGGTGGGAAAGAGGCCCTTGTACTTTTTTTTTTTTAAAGATTTATTTATTTATTTATTAATCCCCCCCCTTGCTGCTTGTGCTTGCTGTGTCCATTCGCTGTGTGTCTTCTCTGTGTCTGCTTATCTTCCCCTTGCTGTGAGGTCCCGCTGCATCAGTCTCTCGTGCTGCGCGGGCCGGCCTGCCCTCACAAGGAGGCGCCGGGAAGCGAACCCGGGGCCTCCCATATGGTAAACGGGGGCTCTATCGACTGAGCCACTCCCGCTTCCCCCTTGTACTTTTAAACACCAAAAATATTTTTCTCCCACAGCTGGATTTCAGAATGAAAACTGAACACAATGAAAGAGATTACATCAACTGCAAGCAATAACCAAATGAGTAAGACTTGCAGAGCCTCTGGGATTTCCCCCTCAACAGTCTGCAATGGGGAGCCAGCCAGCCTCCTTGGCGTTCAATTATATAGAACAGGAAGAAAGTGTCATTTTCTATTTGGCCCCAGGCAGGAGCAGAGACTTGAGTGCACTCCTGATATCCATCTTATCTAATTAAAATTAGTCCTGGACCTCCCTCCTGCCTGGAACCTTCTTTGTGTGTGTGTGTGTTTTAATATATATTTTAAAAGATGCTTAGATTACATAAATGTTACACAAAAATTACAAGGATTCCCATGTTCCCCACCTCCCACACCTCACATAACATCCCGCATAAACATCTTTCATTAGTGTGGCACATCACCTGCAATGGATATACACATCCTGGGGCTTTGCCACTAAGCATGGACCACAGTTCACATTGTAGACCACACTCTCTCCCACACAGTTCTGCACGATATATGCTGATGTGAAATGGCCTATATCTGTCGTTGTAATGTCACTCAGGATAATTCCCAAGTCCCGAAAAAGCCCCTGTATTACAACTGCTTTTCCCTTCCCTGCCCCAAAAGTGTCCAGAGTTGGACTCAAATAAGTCCTCCCTGCACATGATCCATCAGTCCCTTCCATTCAAACCTATATGTGGAAACTTCTTTTGAGAAATTGCATAGCTGTGTTTACAGTGGGGCAGTGCATTCGAACCGACCTGTTATTTGTACTGAGATAACACTTCCTGCTCCTCTCTGCATGTCCTCTGGTTGGCTGGAGTGAAAAGGGCATGTGCTTTCTCTATTGGTCAAATTGCTTATGGCTGCTTAAAAATCAGTCTGGAGGCAAACGGGGCTTCCAAAGGGCATTGGATCCATCCCAAGTTCAGGATGGTGGTTCTGATTCCCAATTCAAACAATGCAGAGCATCTTATAAAAAAGAAAAATTAGAAACGACCAGAGAAGCCCACATAGGAAGATGGGACCTCCACATGAAGCTGCCCCACACAACTAATTCAAAGTCCTTGTGATGGAGAATTTTCAGTAAGATGGGCATGATAGCTGGAAAATGTGCTTACTAAAATTATTCACTTAAGCAGCTCTGAAAATTCTAATGTCTTTTCCAGACCAAGCTGAGCTGGTTTTCTATTAGTCTAATCTTAGCAGTTTACTCTGGTCATAGTTCTCAGAAGGACAGTAGCCAGAACTTCCCAGCCCTGCTTACAGGAAGAAGATAACTTCTCAAAGCAAAAACCACAGAACGGCATCAGGAACACCTTACGGCCCAGTAAATGAGTAACTTCCTCCTCAAAAGGCAAAAGTTTGGCCTCCCTGAATGCTTGGCTGAGAAAGGAGTCACAGAGATGCTGTACGTAGGAGCTTGTGCACCAAAATCTAAATCTAAACTGTGGTTGATGCATCACTGAAAACGGGAATAAGTCTTGCATGTTTGCGACAACACCGGATTGAGAAACTTGCCTGTGCCCTCCTCACAAGATCCTGGAAAGATCCAGCGTCATTGCTGACCTGGAAAGAACGTATCACGCTGCCATCACTTGGTTTTCGACCCTACCCCCTTTGTTTTACGTATAGAAACCCTCACTCACATCCTCATCTGGAACTGGTTTGGGGAAGAGTCCCCAGCTCCTTGCTTGTGCACTCGCTGTAAATCACCTTTCCACTCTGAGACGTGGTTCTCCTTTGTGGTGCCAGACCGGGCGGGCCCTGCTGTTGGAAATAGCTGTGTATATGGTAACAGGAAGATGCTTACAATAAAAACATTAAGAAAAAAAGAAGATATAAAGCAGCATATATGGATGAGCTTGGTGACGCAAACGTGGAAAAACGACTGGATTTGGGCAAAGCAACAGAAGTGCTTTCTGGATGCTGGATGGGGCCAAAGTTTTGACCAACCAACTTCTTCCAGCTCCCAAGTGTGCTGTCCACTGGCCTTGGGCCAGTTACGCAATCTCTTATCATGACATTATCCGCCACACAGAGCAATTCATAGAAGTAATTTTATTATTAAATTTGTCTGTGCTGTTCACTTTTTCTAATAGAAGCCTGCATAGCTTTTGTAACGAGTGAGACACGTTGAGGCAAAGGGAAGAGGGAAGAAAGAAAAGCAAAGGGCGAGGGAGAAAAGAGACAGAGATTCAAAAACCAAAGGCAGCCCTGTTCCACGCTTCAGTTAGCAGAGACGCCCCTTTCATTGACATCAGTGCCAGCTGTTTCTGTAAAGACTGGGTTCCTCCCTTCACCTCGGCCCTCCCTGCCAAGATGCCGAGACCTCCCACCTCCCACGTACCAGACCAGAACCGACGTCTGACGCCACCTGCGCTCATCTCAGCCTCCAGTCTCCTGGAGTCCAGGCCTTGGGCCACCCTGAGCCTCCCAGCCACGTGCATGGGCTTCTCCCAGAACCGTCCACTAAGACTCCAGCAGGGGGTGGGACTAATGGAAAGGGCTAGAACTCACTTTGGGTTCTCTGTCGGCTCATTTGAATTTTCCCTTTGACTAGCTTCTGTGGCTAACTGGGCAGTTATACCCTTGTAGAGAGAGAGATTTGGATTTTACTCTTTGCCACCATTTGTTTACCTGCCCTTGGGGACAGAATCCACCACTCCTGCTAGGAAATTGATGGGAAGTCAAACTAATTGCTCTACTGGAATCTTGGGCTTAACCACTAACACCAGGAGGTGAGATTCCATATCTTCTCTCCCAAGAAAAGAAAAAAAAATCACCAACTTGGAAATCACTGAAAAGGTGAATAATTCATTATAGAAGCCAAACCGTTCATTATTAATATTGTGGATGCTAAAGTTGTGTCAAATCACTGCTGGTTTACGTGGGAGGAGGATCATAAGTTACATCCTCAAAGCAGCACTCTCATTCCTTCTTTCTTTCTCACTCCTTCTTTCACTCATCCACTAACTCATTCACTAGTTCAGTAAACGTTTTTAGAGCAACCTCCCCTGCACCAGGCTCTCTGCTGAGCCCCGGGGAAAGAGAACCGAGCAGTACTATTTGGAAGGACACTTTGATCTTGAGAAAAGAGGTAAAACAAAATGGCTAAGAGACTTCAAATGGAGTCGGGACATCACTCAGGAGGCTACTCTTGTGCACGTCTCAGCCAGATATCACAAACTGCCCACAAAACAAAAAGCAGCATTGTTTCTGTGGACCTCTGGACGCCATGAACCAACTACAAGACAGAGAAACCAGTCCAACTGTCTGACTGAAGGGCGTTTGGAAAGCCCCAAACATGCACCAATCAGGATGCTTTACAAAGAACTGATGTGCTCTGCTTTTCTTTAAAAACCCTTGCTTGGAAACTCCAAGATGAGACACCATTTGGGGTGCTTCCTGGATCTGTGCTCTCTGAATTGCAATTCTACGACCCCCCAAAACGCTCTCGTGGCCTTGCCCTCCTGTGATGGCTCAGTCGGCAGTCTTCAGAATCCAGCCCACTGCTCTTTTACTGAAAGCCCAAGCCCTTCCCTGAAGCCCTGAACCTAGGTCAGGAGCTGTGCGGACAGGCACTGGGCTTCTTCACTCTCTCTTCTTGGAATCAGCCATGAACTGTCCCTCCCATAGGACGGAGAAATTGCACAGACCCTCATCACAAGACCCCTGGCCTCACTTCTTTTTTTACTTGTTTTTCTTCTCATCTACCCCTTCCCTATTTTTTTCCCAATTAAAACTCTAGTTCCCATTTTCACTTTGTACTGGTTTTTGTATTATTTCCCCAGTTCCTTGCTTGTAGCACTCGCTATAAATCACCTTCTCACTGAGAGACGAGTTGCTCCTTTGTGGTGAGGGGTAGAGCGGGCCCTTCTACAGGAAACGAGTCGTGCTTGAGGTAACACTACCTGCACAGCCCTGCTTATCTCTATCTCAGGCCTTGATACCTGCTCAGGCAGTTATCCCACCTTCAAGATCCAGCTCAGGCAATACCTCCTCCAGGAAACCCCCCCCCACACACACACCTCCATCCCAAGGGCAGAGGTGGGGCAAAGCCAAGGCTGTCCCCACGGGCATGGTGTAGCCCATGAACCCCACAGCCTAGGTAGGGGGCAACCAAACCTTCAGCTGCAAACCAGCAGGATGGCAGCAGAAGATTCTAGGGGAATTGCACCTAGTAAGCTGATTTCGTACTAAAACAAAAGCCAACAATGAGTCTTATCCAAGGGGTTGTGACTGAAAGCTATAAAAAAACACTGAGCGCAAATCAAGCAAATGTACGCATTTCTACACACAAAGCCTCTCCATGGCTTCTCCACGCTCGTGGTACAGGCTCAGGGCTCCTGGCTCTGACATTCAAGGCCCTCGGGAAGTCCCATCTCCTGCCTCCTGATGTTCTCCCGGGACACCCACACTGCAGCCCCACATTGACATCATGGTCCGTTTCTGTCCCTCCCATCTCCTCGTCGAGGGTGGGGGCTGCGTCTCCCTAGAGCGGAGTGCCGGGCTCGGGGGCCGGCACAGCACGGGCCCGCACGGTTCCGCAGTTCTGCTGGGAGCCTTCACCGCCCCCGCGCGGCCCGACGCCGTCCGCGTCGCCGCAGCGCCCTCTGCCGGCGGGCCGCGCGGCCGCGGGGCACTCACCGGAGCGGGGGCGTTCACCACCGACAGGTTGTACCCGTACAGGAAGGAGGAGCCGAAGGCGCCCACCAGGGAGGCCGCGACCAGCGAGCAGGACCAGTCCTGGGGAAGGAGAGGAGACCGCGTCAGACCTGGCGCTCGGGAGCTCAGCCATCACGCCACGGGCCCCGAGGATGCAGCCTGGACCCTCCCAGCGGTGGGCGAGGCGGTCCCGGTTCTGGCCGGCGGCCGGGCAGCACAAGGCGGGGAGTGAGGAGCAGGCTCGGGGCCCGCAGCCTGTTCGCCCCGGTCCAGCCCCGCACCCCACTGCCCTCCTGGCCGGCCTGCCTGAGGCTGGGTGCTGCGGTGAGGAGCCACACGCGGTTATTTCGTGTGAATAACCCTCGTAGGAGCAAAATCAAAGCCAGAGCAAGGTGCTGGCTGCAGCAGCTGGCACGTGCTGCAGGCGATGTGCCAGGCGTGGGTTCTAAGCACTTGTGTGTATTATCTCATTAAATCTTCAGCACCATCCTATTAGGTACATAGTTTATCCTTGTTTTACAGGTGAGGAGGCGGAGGCACAGAGCTGTTTCCTGAGGAATCTGGCTCCCTCCTGTGCCCACTCAGTCACCCGGCCACCACACCGCCTCCCCTGCCTCTTCACCTGGGTGTGGCATAGTGGGGGCTGACATCATTGACAGTACACACACACGCACAGATACGTGCATGTGCACGGATGCAGAGGTGCACAAAGATGCATACAGGCATGATGCACATGCATAAACCCTGCACGTGCACACACGCTCACATGTGCACACACACGCATATGCATACACGCATACACTGTGGATCTACAGACCTTTCTGAGCACCTCAGGACAAGGAGCACCAGGCAGAGATTCAGGGCTTGGCCCCAAAGAGCAAGGCCTCCGCCTCAAGGTAATCTTGTCCCGTGGTGGGAACCAGGAATGGCAGAGTCATGCCAGGGAGATGGGACAGAAACAGCCGTGCCCCTTGGCAAAGGTCGACCAGCTGGCCCCAGCCAGCGGTTCGCCTGCCAGGCTGGCCAGGGAAAGGTGGACCATTCACAGGAGCACCCAGGGGCTCCTGGAAGATGCTTTCTCTGCCATCATTTAATGAGTGAGTGTGTCTTCTAGGGGCAAGGCCCCAAAGCCCAGGAGATATGGCAGTGACAAAGGTGGGCCAGGTCCCACAGGTCGGGATGCCAGAGGTGCTGGCTGCCTGTACTAGTGCCCGCGGTGAGGACAGAAGGGGGCACCCTGAGCACGTGCCAGGCAGGTTCCTCCACGGTCTCCTGACATCCACACAGCCCTCCTACAAAAAGATGCCATTGGTCCCCAAGAAACTGGGGCTTGGAGAGCTGGGGCCACATGGCCCAAGGACACACAGAGGGGAAAGCCCAGATTCCTTGAGCCCAAGCCCACGGCCTTTGGACTGAAACAGCAGCCAAGTGCCAGGCCAGGCCGGGGCTGAGACTGCGCCCATGCCTGGACTTCCCCAGGCCTCAGATCTTAAAGGACTGGACTGCGCGTTTACCTTTCTCTTCCTTCCACCTGGCCTCCTGCTCCTTGGGCCTTCACACTCGGGCAGCTCCCCGCCTGGCCCTGAAGTCCCCGGGACACCAGGGCTGCTCGAGCCAGGCATGAGAGCTGAGCTCACATCCCTGGAATCCATGTTTCATTCCGGAGGGCCGGCTCTGGGGGCCCTGCTGCCAGCTCAGCTCTGGAGCAACTCTGGGAACCCTGGACTCCGCCAGGGCTTGAGGAGGCAGAGTCCACGGGAAGAGGGCCAGTTACGCCTGAACAGGAAATGTGGCAATTTTATCATGTCTAAACAGGAAACAGGGCAGCATTTTTTTCCCCCTTACTCCCAAATCATGACAGCAACTGTCCTCTCAGGAACTGCAACCCAGGATTGAGTTTTTCCTTTGGCATTTTTGTATTATCTTTTAATGAGGCCGGCATGCATGGATGGGAGCCACTGGTATAAACCCAGAGCAAGTCTTCCTTTGGGCAGAACCGAATGGAAAGATCATTGACTCTGCAGTAGAGGCCTGGGCTTCCAAGTCTGCCTCCACCACTTCTTGACTGTGTGGCCTTAGGTGAGTCACTTAACTTCTCTGAGCTACCACCTCTGCAATTATGAAAACAGGGGTATTGGTCCCTGACTTGATTGTTCTGCAGAGTTCTTCCGAGGCTCAAATATAAAGCATGTGGTCCCATGCAGGGGTTTGGAAATGTACATGGTCTGCCCTGCAGCTGTAGGAGAAATGGGGAGGCTGTGGGTTTGGAAGAAACAGAATTAGCTGCTCAGTCATGACTCGTTCCTGCTCATTCAGCATGAGCTGAAGAACAGCCCTGGGCTGGCTCTGGGAAAGCAGTTAGGATGCAAGACCCCTCAGCACGCCCCTGGCCATCCCAGAGTTAATTCACAGCATGGCCAATTTGCCCCAAATGTCAGAGAAGTGGCTTAAATCGTGTCCAGGACAAGTGGCCATGGCTGTTTGTTCCAGAGGCGAGGGGCAGGTTCAGAGTTGAGGATGGGGCAGAAGCTGTGAGAGGGAATGGGAAACCACCTAGAGGACAGGGCAGGGCTCATATCTGCACAAAAAAGAGACAGAGAAGCCAGCAAACTGGGTTGGATGGAAAGCACTCGCCATGAAATAAAAGATATGGAGTACTGCAGAAGTGCTGGGCGTGTTGGGATGTCAAATGGGCATGAAAACGTCTAGCCCTGTGATTGCCCAGCCATGACAAAAAGGCTGCTCAAAGGCAATGGGGCACTGAAACTTCCAAAGAAAACCAACCCTCAATAATCAGGATAAGTATTTATAGAGCACATGAATTATTCAGTGCAATAATCATTCTGGATATTAGTCATTCGGGGATACCACTTGGAGACTGGCTATTTCTTGAAGTGACTTTCAGCAAATTGGCCTGCCTCATTGAGCTGTGGGTCTAGAACAGGAATCTGATGTGGAAACAGGCAAGTGCCGGATGGCATGCAATGGCTGAGGATTCCCCCAGGAAAATGGGGAGGAGGCAACAACCCAACTTGGGGCTGAATCATGGAGGACTTTCAGGAAGAGGTGACTCCTGAGCAAACTCTGAAAGGATGAGTAAGCCCAGAGGAACATGCAGGCAGAGATGTTGGGACAGGAGGGCATTGTGGAAAGGCCTAGAGGCCTGGGTACCCCGGGGAATGTGAGGGGGGACATGAAGCCCTTCAGTGTGGTTGGGCCAGAGGAGGGGAAGAGACAGCAGTATCCTGGACATAGAGGACCACCCTTGTGCCACCCTGACGGGACTTTGCCCATCGTCTCCTTTACTTCTCTGTCTCCTCGTCTGCAAGACTTCCTTCGCTCTGTCCTCCCACGTAGTCTTCCCCGGTCCCTCATCTTTCACCTGGGGTCTAGCCAGAGCTCACTAGGACTCAAATGGCATCAGATGACCCTCTCCTCCCTTTGAAAATTGTTCCATGGTTCCCCCAATGAGTTGAAAACTGAAAAGCCACCAGAAACCAGGCAAGCATCACAAATGTGTAACTACAGCTGGATGTACAGTAAGAGGGAGGGGTGGTGAGCACTGTAAGTGCTGGCCCTTACTCGGGTGCTTCCTTCCGATTCAATGCCCTTAAGTATATTTGTCCTTCCATACCCAACTTCATCACCACCTCCTCCAAGCGTCCCCTGACCTCTCTCGCCTTGCCTCTGGGTACCACGTGCTGTCCAGGTCGGCCCTGTCGTCCACGTGTGCCTTCCCAGCAGCTTCCCCAAGGCAAGGATGTGTGTGTCCGAAGCCTCTTTGTATCCCCCGGGCCTTCTTCCTGCCTGGCCCAGGGAAGGGACCTGGCAGATACTTCTGGAACTGAACTCCACCTGACCTCTGGAGGATTTCCTGAGGCTGGAAAGTCAGCTTGGACAAGGTGAAAATTTTCCAGCAAGGAAGGGTCGGACTAAAAAGGGAGCTTCCTGTTGAATGTCATTTAAGCAGAATGTTTGAAGTGCCTGCACTCCTTCTCTCGTCACACCAAATGACCAGACATGGAGGCTTCACTCAACCTAATATAAGCAGCAAGAAAAAGAGGTATTTTCCACTTAGAGGAAGTCACTGTGCATCTGCCATGTCCCTGGGTGGCCTGAGGCAGGTGGCTTCGCCGCCTCCTCTGAGATGGAGCCTGTCAATGTTACACTGCCCTGGCAATTGGGTAAATAGATGGGTTTGCTTTTATCCTGGTAAGTAAAGATTGTTGACAAATGTAGACATCTCTTTTTCTGAGTTGCAGTTGCCTCCAGGCTCATCGTAGGAGATGGGGCACAGCCATCAGAGCACTGGCTTTGGAGGCAAGATGGCGCCACCTCGTCCTCACCACATAGCCTGGGACACGTGACTTCTTCCATCTCTGAGCCTCAGTGTCTGGCCTGTGTAATGGGACTGATGATGCCTTGACCTCGCTGTGCCTAAATGGCATAGGTGTGTCAAGGTTGGGTGGAGTGGGCACGCTCGGACTCTTGGTATTTGAATATGGTTGAAAGACACATTCCAAGGAGTTCTGAGGACAGGTAGGGCATCTCTAGCTTCCCAGGACCTCATGTCCCAGGGACCAGGTGGACCGGGCCTGGCAGTGGGGTCCTGGGTGGGTTTCACCATATCCGTGATGACAAAATCACCTTCAACATCAACTGCCCCCTGGATGAGAAATGCTCTTTGGTACGGAGACCCTCCCAAGCTTGAAATATCACCAGCAGATCTTATCTTCAACATGTCAATCGCCTGAGCCTTGCCCCATAAACTTTACACTTCACACACCCCTTCCCATAATATTTTGCTTCCAGCCCCTCCTTACGCTCCTCTCTCTGCCTGATCTCACCTTGACCTCCACTTCCCCCGGGAGGAGAGAGAGAGGGAGGGAGGGAAGCCAGGAGGGATTGCCCAGGGTCACCAGAGCACTCAAATCAGAGCGAGAGAAACAAGACTGACCGATTTCTTTTTCACCAAGTCACTTTGTCTGTCATCTGCTGGGTCCTTTTCCCTGAACTTCATGGTTTTTTTTTTTCAGAGTTTTGGAGTGTTTTCTTTTTTTCCCTGAGAAATAGAAAAGAAGCAGCCATCAGACACTTGTTTTCACAGGTGGGTAACAGGGAAGGAGGCCCAGAACGACCTGGGGAAGATTGGCTGCAAGGGGTCCTGGCGAGGGCGAGGCTGGGGAAAGGAGAGACTCCCTCTGACTGCAGCCCCCGGGACCCGGGCAAGTCCCAGCCCTTCTCTGGCCCCGGTTTCTCCACTTGTGAGATGGAGGGGCCAGACCACTTCTGTGGTTCCCACGCTTGTGGCCTTGCCTAGTAAATACAGGCCCCTCCTCAGAATAGCCTCATTCAGTAGGTAATTCTTATGATGGGGCCTATTTTAGAAACCCTGGAAGACACGCACCAAAGATCTGAAAAGAAAAGCATTGAAATTAAACCTAGGGGAGCGGATGTGGCTCAAGTGGTTGAGCGCCTGCTTCCCACATGGGAGGTCCCGGGTTTGGTCCCCGGTGCCTCCTTTAAAAATACCAAAAAAACAAACAAACAACAACAACATGCAAACAAATGAAAAAGCCAACTCAGGGGAGCTGATGTGGCTCAATGGTTGAGTGCCAGCTTCCCACACAAGAAAGTCCTGGGTTCAATCCCCGGCCCTGGCACCTCAAAAAAAAAAAAAAGAAATTAAAACTAAATGCCAATCTCACCTGTCAAATGGGGAAAAAACTGTCAAAACTGTAAGTAATTATTGACATGACAGAAGTAGAAATTGTACAGCTTTTCTGGAGGGCAGTGTGGAAATATATTTCTAAGGTCATAGTAATATTTATGCCCTTTGGCCCAACTGCTCCACTTATAAAAATTTATCCTGAAGCACTAATAAGAATCTGAACAAAGACTTAAGTCCAAGATTTTCATTGCAGCCTTTTTCATATTAGAAAAACAATATTCTCAATAGGAAAAAAAACCCAGCAGGAATGTTTAAATAAACTATGTTAGATCCAAATGATGGAAGCTCATGTAGTCCTTAAAAAATGAATGCTGAAGAAGAACATTTAATGCCATGGGAAAATGCACAAAATTTACTCTTACTTGACAGGAAGAGGAAGGTATATAAAAGAATATGCATTGGTCAACGTTAGCAATGTATGTACTTGTTAATAGATGTACACTATTAAACAAGAGATGGACTTAAATCATGTATGTGTTTTTTAATTTAAAATTAAAATTAATATGTAATGGTTACACATTAAATTATTTATTCAACAGCTATTTTGAAGCCCCTCTTATCCTAAGGTATGGAGATAGACCCTATCCCTGCCATGGAACTTCCTTCTAGGAGAGGAAACAATTGGGTAAGAGCCTAGGGAGTGCTCATGGGTGTACTGAAAACGAGTCGGCTGCCCCAGCATGCGATGGGAGAGCAGCAGGAGCTCAGGCTGCAGAGGTGGGTCAAGGACACATCACATATTTATGTGCATAGAAAATAGACTAGCTAGAAATAGAACAAAGCCTTAATAGCAGTTATCACTTGACAGAGGCATTTTAGCCATTTTTAAAAAAATCTTATATTCTTCTTTTCTATAGTTTTTGAATTTTTACTTCTATAACTAGAAAAACAAGTTATTTCAGTTGCTTTAAATTAAATATATATCTCTCTATATTGTTTTGAGTAACTAAACCCTTAAGGTTTTAAATCACCAAAGAGAGGGAAAAGAATGTTTGAATGCTCTGCTTCCTAAGGCAGAAAACACAATTCTGGAAGAATACACAGTTTTTCTAGAATGATGGGCAACAAGCTATCTGAAGTCAAGTCAGCTGGCTTGCAGAGAATATTGGTTGGTGGGCAGCAATGGCCAGCTGCTTAGCGTGACATCCACGGCCCTTCTGTAAGGGACCTCCCCTGTCTCAGCCCAAAACACACCTCAGGACACTCCAGCCCACCGAACCTCCATTTCCCTCAACAGTGTGCATTCTCGGGGTTCTCTGCTGTGCTTAGGCACCCTTCTGGCCTAGAGCACTTTCCGTCTTTCTCTGTCTCGCATTCAAGGCTCACCTCCTTTGTTCCTTCTGCATCTCATAGCACATGCCATTAACCCAGCAAGAATTGAATTATATAGGCTGACTGGATTTTGTCTGGGTCCTCATCCTTGCCCAAGCTTGAGAGTCATTAGCTGATTCATCTCTGTGTCCACAGAGTCTGATGAATGCCTGGCCAGAGAGGTGTCTGGAAAGCAGAATGGGTAGGGTGGAGTGGAAGATACAGGAAGAGATGAGACAGAATGGGATCCGATGAGATGGGATAGGATGGGTCAAAGGAAGCCAGAATGGTGTGCCTGTGTTCACCCCGCTGCCCTCTCCAAGGACTACATTCCCATTTTGGTTTCTATGAATGGCCATCGCTGCATAACCCCAGGGAGTGCCATTCACACAGATGACAGTGTTAAATCTCCCTGGGGCTGTGCCACATGGCAGCTCTGCATGTACCTGAGGATGAAGATGGTCTCGAAATGATCACGTAAGAGCCAGAATTTGAAAAGACATGGAGCAGTAAAGAAAAGCAAGTCACGTTGGAGTCACAGGCCTGGGTTCCAATCCTGACTTTGTCACTGTGACCCAGGACATGCTACTTAACCTCTGGATCTGTTTCTTTGTCAATTAACTGAAGATAATTATAACTCTCTCATTTTATGATTGTCAGATGAGAGATGATGTAGATAAAAGGCTCAGGGAGAAGTCTGGGAAATCCTTGGTGTCCTATGGATGGCAACTGTCATTCATTGAGAGAGAAGACTTGGAAAGTAACAGATTTGGGGGTGGGAGGAAATGAAGAGTTCTATTTAGGGCATATTCAGCTTGAGATGTTTGGGAGATATGGGAGTGTGAATATCACGTAGGCATTTGGAAATAAGAGTCATGCTCAAAAGTGGTCTGGGCTGGAGATGAATTAAGTGGTGATTACCGCCATGGGTTAAGGGATGGAAAGTTGGCAATGGAGACCAAGTCAGCAAAAACAAGGACAGTGAGGTGTTAGGAATGACAAGACAAGGACTTTAAGAAGACGCAAGTGGTCAACTCTGTTGGATGTTCATCAGGATGTGTCCACATCAAGGCCACTGAGAACTATAATGAGAGTAATTCAGGTGGAGGGCTTGGAGAGAGCCTGAGCATCTAGAAGAGGAGCCTGTGTACAGACAAGGGGCAGAGAAGTGGGCAGGCAGTGGAGTGGGGGGTCAAAGAAAGGAACGTGGGTAAAAGTGTGGGCAGGATTGCAGATTTAGAAGAGGGAAAATGGGGGGCCTTCTGTCTAATGTCATCTACATTCCCAATGAAGCATGAGGCAAAGTAACCAACAGAAGGGAGAGGGGACGAGACCAGGGACAGGTTGGAGAAGCTTTGAGGTGGTCATGAGGGCACTTTGGTAGCTAGCCTGGTAGGACTGCGGGATGGTGTGGACGGTCCAGTCACAGTGCATTAATGGGAAAGGAAGAGGGTGGAGCTCACTGGGCTTGGGTGTCCATGAGGAAGGGACAGAGTGCCAAGGGAGCTAAGAGTAAATGTCAGAGCTTCCATTGGCAGGTTAGGCTTAAGAACAACTGGGAGAAGATGTATTTGAGCTGTGGCCAGAGGGTGGCTTTTGTTGAGAAAGACATTATCCATCCAAAGTTGGAACCACCTAGAAACCAGGGCCAGAGAAGATGAGCCATCACAAATGCAGAGGAGTGTGTATAGAAATGGGTGGGAAGAGAAGAGATGGCCACGGGTGGGCATAAAAAGGCATTAAAGTTAATGACCAAGTGAAACAGAGGGTGTTATTTCAGTGTGATACAGCTAAGGCAAGGAAAGGTGGCCATGGGACGGGGCAGAGTGTGTACTCAGCAGACAGGTGCAGTGAGCTGGATAAAGCCTCTGTGCTGAGAGAGGGAGTGTGCCCTTGCCCAAGGCCGTGGCTGAGAAACTGGAGCATTTTCTCCAGAATCCTGCCAACGGAGAACCTTGCTGGCACCGAGAGGATGTGGGTGGTAGGCTGTGCTTCCTTTAGGGGATGCCGCCAGCTCCAATCTTCTCCAGTGGCCCCCTGGCCAGCAAGGAAGAGGAAGAGGAAGAGGCCTTCTAAGTCAATAAGGACCCACATGCACAGGGGAGCTGTGTCCAAGAGAGGCTGGACTCCAGAGCTACGCATTCACACCCCAGCTCTCCAGCTTTCTCGTTGTGACTTGAGGAAAATTACTGAAACTCTCTGTTCCTCCATCTCTCTATGGGTCAAGTGGGGATGATAACAGAACCACCTCCCAGGGCTGTTGTGAGGACTAAAGGGGCTAATGTGTGAGGAACATGTGGTGACTGCCAAAGGGGCCTGGGCCGTCATTATCCCCAGCCGTCTCCAGTGGATGGCTTTGCTGGACACACATGAGCTCCTCCTTATTTGAAGAGCCTCGTGGCATGCATGTGGTTTTAGGATTAGCTAAGGGTAAAAGGAGGGGGCCATTCTGTGGTTGGCTAGAGAACCCTAAAGGGCCTCAAAATAATTCTCCCAGGCTTAAATGGAAGAATATGTGCATACATATATACATAGTCTGCGAGCCTAAATAAATAAGTAAAATACACAAAATAAATAAACACCGCTCTGTGGGTGGTGAGGACTCCAACAGTAACAGCAGTAACAGCAGTAACAGCAGCCTCACTGCTAGCCAGGCCTAATGTGCCACTGGAGTAGCTGGACCAAAATACTGCAGCACCCACTGGGAGTAGGCACAGCCCCAGGCCCTCGAATGTCCACCTACTGCCTTGACCAGCACCCTTCCCACGGGCCTCCCCGCAGTCCCGCAGCTACAGAGCCAACTCCTACGCGAGCAGAGCGGCGGGACCATGGAACCATGGCTCGGGCCTGGGATTGCTCTGCCTAGGCTGGACCTGGTGCTAAATTCTTAGGAAATCCCGTCTGCTGCTGCTATTGCTCTGCTCCCGATAACAAAGGCATCAGACGCTATCCTGAGCTCAGCTGAGAGACAAAGCAACCCACGCCCAGAGATGAAACTTTACCCACCCACGTGTCGCCAAGGCGGGATGTGAACCCGGTTCGCTTAAAGTCAGACCCTTACTCCTAAGCCTGGCGTTGGGTGGAAGGACAAAGGCAGAGAAAAACACAGCCACAAATGCTGGGCAAAGAGTCAATGTGGGCTCGATCCCCCAAACCTGGCTCAGGCTAGCTGGAATCGTCCTGGAGGGCGTGGGCCCCGTCCTTGCCCGCTCTGCCCTAAGATGCAGCCCTGCTGAGCAGAGCCCTGTGGTTCCAAGGAGACTGGTGGGCAGCTCTGAACAGGACACCCCAACATGCAACCTGCCCCCTCAATTTCTCCCACTGGTGGGCACTTGGCTATGACTTTAGGTCATAATTTTCACGGCTCATTCTCTGCTGACTTCGGCAAAATAAGAAACTGAAGGTGGCTTAAAAGAAAGAAAGAGAAAAAACGAAAAGAGATGACCGGCCCTTGGAGTAGCAATCACAGCCATGCCCATTTATAAGCGAATTCATTTTGCTGTTCCCATTCGTCAGACACGGCATGAAACACCAAAGACTTTACATACATGTTCTCACTTGATGAATACCAGGACCCCGTGACGCTGATACCGCTAGACTCAATTTCCAAACCCCTTGTCCCGGCTGCTTTTTAGGAACTTTGGTAATTGTTGGAATCCTCCCCAAGCAGACTGGCATCTGAGTGTAACTTACCTGTTTCCTGGAACTTCCCTGGCCCGTTCCAGTCTAAAGTGCAAACAGAGTAAGCCTTATGGGTAGATCAATGTCAACCTGGAAAATTGTGAAAGAAATCAGCATTAATGATTAAACCCTCCAGCTGTTGCCATAAACATTCCCCTAATGCCTATCTTGATAAGCAATAAATTATTAACAGCTGATTATCGATGGCTAGCTCAGCTTATGAATGCCAAGCCCAGGTGCGTGTCGACAAGTTCTGGAACAGGCATCCGAAGGCAGAGGTGTCCCGGTGAAGCTGCTGTTGACCAGCCCATTGGCCTTGGCTTGTGGCTTTGCCCTCTGGGGGTTGGACTCTTCTCTTTAAAATGAGGGCGTGACCAGTGGTAGGGCCTGCCTGCCTGGCTGTGATTGTCATCAGTAAGATGACGTGTAAAAGTTGTAAAGCAGGACACAAATGAAATGGCAGGTGGATACAAATCAAAAGGGACAACATGTGGGTTAGCTTTTGCTTCTCTGAGGAGAGGGCCAAAATCAGCCCATGGAGAAGTACCCGAGCCCTGTCCGCCATGAAATTGCACCCGTCACCATTGTTATTTTGTGAATGCCACATTGCCCTCCTGGCTTCTGTCTCTAGCTCTAAACTGATGCACACATGCTAATCCTAATTCTTCAGAAAAGGGAAGGGGGAACTGAGGTGATACTGGGCAGCTTGGATCCACAGAGTCAGCGCCAGGTGCACAGAGAGAGGGGAGGGTGTGGGAAGTGAAGTGTGGTTCTCTGTGTGGAGCACAGAAAGATGGGGGCCCGGGAGTCCCACCCACCAAGGAAAAGGATGCTGCACCTGGCTCAGGTAAGTGCTCAGACCTGCGAGACAGTATTCTCTGGGGAACCTGGAAAAGCCCATCCTATTCCCTTTGCATCAATTCAGAGCAACCGGGCAACCTTTTCATGACTAATCCTGTTTCCCATGTGCCTGGGTGTTGACAAAGGGGTGGCCCAGAGACCAGAAAGAAATCATCTGGTACCTGGGGCACATCTGTGGAGGTGCAGTGAATTTGCCTGCATGGTCTTTATCAGCCATCCTCCAGTGTAAAGATGGCATTTCTGTGCCCGGGGTGCTTTCGGGTGCTCTCCACGGAGCTTAAGGACATGCAAACACACCAAGATAGAGGTGGCCTCTGGGTGATGGGATTGCTTTCTCAGGCCTTCAAAATGTTCCATAATTATTCTCCTTTCCCCAAGCAGTCAACCAACCTCCCTCTTGACTTCTTTTTAGCTGTAGTAAGTCCTTCTCTGGTTCTGAACTGTTGGTTTAACAGTGTGTAGGTAGACTCTAATATGATATCAGACACCTTGGATGCAAATCCCAGCCTGCCATTCCCAGCCATGTCCCACTGGAAAAGTCACTCAGAGCCTCAGGAGCTTACGAAGTGTGATACGGGAGGACTCAAGGTCACGTGCAGATCAAATGAGATGCTGCCCTTATACTTGCCTGCCATGCAGTTACTATCATTGGGAAATGTTTTATTTATACTATTTTTATTCTTGTTTATTTATTCATTTTCCAGTGATTATAGAGCACCTACTACATGTCCAACGTAGTGTTAGATACTGAGAAGGCCTCACAGAATGTGATTCACAAGTTGGGAGGAGGAGCCAATGGAGGCACCTGGTAGGTGCCAAGCATTTGTCAGGCTCAGCCTCACCAAATCCTAAGAGCAGCCCACTGAGGTTTTATCATCTCTATCCAATGGCTGAGGATCCTGAGGTTCCAGAAGTGAGCCCACTTGCCCATGGCACCACAGCATTCAGGGAGTGTTGAGGTCTCAACCAAGACCACCCTGTGTCCAGAGCCCATGCTCGCCCCCCCACCCCCAGCCCCGTTCACTGCTGCTCCGTGGGAAAGCAGCTCACCAGGAGGGGCCATCAGAATGAGCCCACACCCTTTGGGGGCCTTGATGGCAGAGACCTTTCTCTCATCTTTTTTTGGCTGACCCACATCCAAACAGACTGGCCACACCCTTCTTACCTTCTCAAGAATTTCCCTCCTACCATTATCCATTTTTCTTCAGCATCATCAATTTCTTACTCTATCAGACCATTACAAGCTATGTTCAAAAGTGTCTTACTATGAGTCATTAAAAAAAAACAAACTTAACGAGTGTTGGCAAGGATGTGGAGAGATGGCAACTTTCGTACGCTGCTGGTGGGAATGTACTGCCAATTTGGTGGTTCCTCAAAAAGTTAAGCATGGAATTACCACATGACCCAGCAATTCCATTCCTTGGTATATACATCAAAGAACTGAAAACTGGTATTTAAATACATGAACACACATGTCCATAGCAGCGCTATTCACGATAGCCAAACGGTGGAAACAGCCCAAACATCCATCAGCGGATAACCGGAGAAACAAATTGTGTTGTCTACAATGGAATAGTATTTTTCATACAAAGCAGTGAAGGACTGATGCAGGCTACAACATGAATGAACCTTGGAAACGTTATGCTCAGTGAGAGAAGCCAGGCACAAAGGTCATGCATTGTATGACTCCTTTTCAATGAAAGATCTAGAATAGGTGAACCCACAGAGACAGAACACAGACTGGTGGCTGCAGAGGCTGGGGGAGGGAGGAATGGGGAGTGACTGCTTCATGGGTATGGGGTTTCGTTTTGGGGTGATGAAAATGTTTTTGAACTAGATAGTGGTTGTGGTTGCACAACCCTATGAATGTATTTAATGCGGCCAAATTGTTCACTTTTAAATAGTTAATTTTATGTGTGTGAATTTCACCTTTAAGAAAACCTTCCTTTGACCCCATGGCCTCCTGTCACCACCCCATTTCCCTGCTCCCTATTACAGTAAAACGCTCCCAGAGAGAATTCACTGTCTCCTCTTCACCACCCTCCATTCTCCCCTCAGCTCATGCCCATAAGGTTTTCAACCCAACACAGCCCAAAAACTCCTCTCATCAAGGACACTGATGATCCATATCTTGTCGAAGTCAATGGCCAACTCCCCATAACCTCCCAGCAGCTTGGCTGAAGTTGACCACTCCTCCTCCTTCTGGATCCTTCTGGAAACTTCCTTTCCCCAGCTTCCAGCCACCACTCTGACCTAGCTTTCCCTCTGCCTGCCTGGCTCCTTTTCAGTCTGCCCAGCTGGCTCCCCTTACCTA
>JAQZBX010010317.1:0-44520 GCA_029593785.1 Cabassous unicinctus | reverse complement strand
CTGGGTTCAATTCCCAGGACCTCCCGGTAAAATAAAAAATAAAAAAATGCTCTGTGTGCTGGTGAGCCGCCAGGCCCTGGGAGCCATGCAGCAAGATGATGACGTAACATGAGAGAGACGCAGAGGAGAGACAAGACGAGGTGCTCCGAAAGCTCCGAAAACCAGGAGCCGAGGTGGCGCAGATGGCAGAACACCTCTCTCCTACATCGGAGGTCTCCAGGATCGAATCCTGGTGAAGATTGGAGGAGGAGGAGGATGAGAAGAGATGGCAGGAAACAGACACAGAGAATTGCCCAGTGAATGGATACAAAAAACAGCAAATGGGGAAGGGAGGTTTAAAATGGATAAAGTAAATAAATAAATCTTTTAAAAAAAAAAAGAAGAAGAAACTAAGAATTTACCAGTCATCCTACCACCGAGAAAGAATCACGTTTTGCTGGATACTCTACAGTTTTAATTTTTGAGAGAGACAATGAAAACATGATATTCTCTTTTCCTTTGGAAAAAGTAAACCTGCTTTTTCTCCAATTGGTGCTATCTTCCAAGTATTCTTAACTGTAGACTATTGCCAAGGATTTGAAGAACACATTTAAAGAGAGATTTACAGCAGCAGGATTCTGGGAGAGGGAGTCCCAGCTGTGTGGTGGTGCCGCAAAGGAAGGAACGCCTGTTCCTTTCCTGGGAGGTGTCTTTTGAAGGCAGTGAGTGGGAAGGAAAATGGGAGGTTGTGACGCTCACAAAATGGGGTAAGAGCGGTGGCCCTGAAGAGTTTCTGGGAGGACAAAACCTGTATTATTTAGGTTCAGCTCTTATTTTAAGCTTCAAGAAACTCAAATGACCTTGTAAGGACTGAAATGCAGCTACTTGAGTCTAAGCTCCTAGAGCTTTGGATGATTATAAATGTATTCACTCTCTTATAAGGGATAACCCACTGAGATTCAATGTTCTTATTGCTTTTATGTGGTCTTAATTATGTAGGTAGTTATGTCAGACCTGGAATAGAAATTGATCTGAAAACCAACTGGGGGGGGGGAGGGCTTGGCACTCATTGGCCAGTGGAACTCTGGCAGCAGGCAGGGGCAGGGGTCCATTGTCCACACTTGAGCTCATGCCTGAGGGTCTTAGAAGACATTAAACTCACCCCCCTCCTCATCCTGCCTGCTTTTGAGATCAGAGCGCCACGAAGAACCACACAATCTCTCTACCGCTGCAGCATTGTAACATGCCATGTCATTTATGTGCAGAACATCTCTGACATGTGGACCATGGTAAAACAAATGACAGACGTGTTGTTGGTGCCAGTGACTGATGTCCTGAAGAGCCGTAGCAGTGTGGAGGTGTGCATGGAGTTTGTCAGGCAGGCCCTGGGGTACCTCGAGCAGAGGTAAGGCAGCAAAGCACAGCGGGGCTGACTCACAAGACCCTGCAGTCAGCTGTTTCTCATGTCTATGCAGTCCTTGGACTAAGTGCTCTGTGTACTGAGCTGCTATAATTTAAACAAGAGGTGCAAATGTAAGTAGGAGGGCTAGTAGACTTCTTTTTCTCTCTCTCTCTCCACTCTCTGTCCCTTAATATGGAGACATGATTATTAGGCACCAATGCCTTAGGTCAGAATACTGTTTCCTGATGTGGTTCAGCCATTACTCCATAGACCCTTTTGTTTTCTCATAAAATTTTAACTTTTTAAACTAACCCCAGCAATTTTACTACCTTCAAACCATAAGAAGGCCCATTCACTCTATTTTCCTTCTGGCGCTACTCAGTTAATCCCTTTGAGTCTGGGTCCTTCCCAGCTGCTAATTCCTGTGATTTGTGCCTGGGTTTCCTTGCCACCTCCTCACTAATCAGAGTTGGTCGCTGAGGGGTTTGTGGCTAGGCCCTTGTGTCCTGACTATTGTCCCCTTCATTAGTGGGGCCCGTGCCATTCATTCCTCCCTGTGGCCTCCCCTTCTAGCTCTGAATGGGCCAGCAGGGGTTGTCATGAGTGTGCAACAGACCCTCTTTATTTCAGAGGCAGGGTGCTGGGCCTCTCCCTGCTGGCGTGAGAAGAGAAAGCCAAGTTGAATACATTTGCTAGATTGCAGCCCGCTGCCCCTGAGCCTCTGCAGCTGCCGGTGGCCTGGTAGCACAGTTACCCTTTGTCGACAAAACAATGCTTTATTAGGAAGTCATAAGATTTTCTTGTTTGTAACTGAGGTAATTCAGACTTAGTACAGCAGAAAATAGGTTTTTATACCAAGTACTGTATTATGCAGTAGCTACATGAGATGAACACATCAGACATATAAACTCACTAGACTCCATTCCTCTGTTAAGAAAGATCTGGAACTCCAAGTGATTATTTATTCCTTCTAGTATAGGTACAAAATGGTCTATGAGTTATTTTATCAGGCTTTTGGCTAAATTTTTGTTACATAAGTTTAGGGTGTATTGATCCTCAACCATAAAGAACCTAATGTATGTAGTAGTATTTATTTGCTATGTCAACATTTTTTTACAGTATGTAAGAACCTTCAGGATTTTTTTTAAATGAGTGTAAGTATGTGACTGCTCCTGACTGCTTTTCCTCAATAAACCAAATCCTTAACATTGGTGCTGGACTTCACCAGTGGTACCAGGCTGTTCTATTCCTTATTATGATATCTCTTGTAAGACATCCCATTTCTTTAGTTTAGTTTAGTTTAGTTTAGTTTTTTTAATTCTCTATCTCCATTAATTCCCCTAACAGCACTTCTTGAGCCGTTTGGGAGTTTCCTGCCCACAGTTTATTTTAACTTTTTTCATTCTGTTTTTTTCCAGTGGCATCCTTTTGAAGGATTCATTATCACCTTTTGGTAAAAGGGATATTTTAGAATAACTATACTCAATTTTAGCATATTTTTGCTGTTGCTAATCCACTGATAGTGTACATATAATATTTCAAGTGATGTAATGCACCAGATGGCAAAGGAGATTCATTCCCAAATAACTTTGCATGTATCAGGACTGAAAGTGTAGAGATAATGTAGGGTTCTCTTCCACACTTCAAGATTTGAAGCAGGATATATATTTCTTAGTCCTCAAGGAATTTAGGCTGCTTCTTCCACTTAATGCCCTTGTCAGGAATGAGATGTCTTAATTCAAGTTGGAAAAACCACCGTGGGCATCTGTTTGTCCTGGCTGCTACAGGATTCTTTTCTGTGATCTCTTATCCAACCTCTGCTTTTCAATACTTCCTAGTGATAGAAAACGTATGTTTGCTAAATTAAATTGTTTATATATCATTATAAAAATGATACATACTACATAGTTAAAATGGGAAAGTTTGAGTTGCGTATTTGTTACTACAATTAAATGTTTAAAACAATGATATATGCTTATTTTAGAAAATGCTAAAAAGTGGACCTGTAAACAAGGGGCGTGGTCCCCTATACTCTACATCCAGAGGCTCCTGTTAACTTGTTTTATTTCTTTTTTTCCTTATTTTCATATAGGGATATTTTATTTGATTTTATTTTTCTCAAAGTTATTATTCACATGTGTATAATACATAGTTTTATTTGGTTGGTTTTTTAAATTCCTTGTCAGTATCCTTTTTCAATACTTCATAAAGTTCTGTTCCCAGTCAATTTTCTGTAACTGATATTTGTTTGTGTTTGTTCCCCGCCCCCCTTATTATTATATTTAAACCAGTGTTGAACATCTTTGTGTATACGGAGCACCTAACTTTTTGAGGCAATCCATTTCATTTTGGACTAAGAAACATATATATAAAGTTCTTTATTATATTAACACCATGTTTAGATATCTGTAACTTTGACCATTTGATCTGAGTATGGAAGCACTTTAAAAACACTAGAGGACTTTCAAGAAATATGCCAGCTAATAAATGAAATGGGAGTGATAGAAAATCCTCATTTCACAACTACCAATGTAATAGTAGGTTCAGCAGAGATCATGAATGGAAACTAAAACCATTCGGTGAACGTTTGTTGGTGAACAGAATATTCCACATGATTTCCAAGTATTACCTCACAGATAACTTAGTAGTTATAAAGGGGAAAGTTACTTTTACAATAGAGAAATCTTGTGGGCAACACCTTTTACTCAAGTGATCAAACCTAGTGTTACTAGTAACGGGGCAAACTGACATTACCTGCCTCCTAATGTGATTCAGTGGGCAGTTCCAGCATCAGTTGAGTGGGATTCTTGGCAAAAAACGTTGAACTGAATCAAATTACATGTCCAGATTGTGGGAGATGCTACCACACAGCTGGCCTGTATTCTTCCAAATATGTCAATGTCATGAAAGACAAAAATGCTTAGAGACTTATCCCAAATTAAGGGAAACTAAAGTGGTATGAGAACTAAGAAAAATGTGTGTGTGTGTGTGTGTGTGTGTGTGTGTGTGTATAAAGGACATTATTAGAGAATATTGAACATGGATGATATTTTAGATACTCAGTGTTAAAAAGCTCCCGTTAGAGCATTAGATCTGAGCGATTATTATTTTGCACGTTAGCCCTTAGTGCATTTGAAGTTCACAGTTGTGTTCCTCTAAGGATTCTTCCGAGTTCTGCAGTGATGAGAACTCTGTTCTCCTGCCCACTGAATAAACAATGTAGTTCACTTCATTAAGCACGTACTGCTTCTTCTTTTATGTTAGGAGTTCACAAGCTAATGTTATGGATATATTCATAGATGTGGGTGATACGTGTTTTCAACTTTTCCCCTTTTTTTTCCTTTTAAAATTTTCCAGTTATAAGAATTACACTCTTGTGACTGTCTTTGGAAATTTGCATCAGGCCCAGCTGGGCGGGGTGCCTGGGACTTACCAGTTGGTTCGAAGTTTCCTGAATATTAAACTTCCAGCTCCTTTGCCCGGACTTCAGGTACTGGCAACTTTCTCTATGTGGTCAGTTACAGTCTTTCTCTCATATAGGCATTTTCAGTTCAAACGAGATTATGTGTGGAGACTGCTGTGGAGAAGAGACCAGAGTGGGAGAGGATAGAAGCTGGGAGACTGCTTAGGAGGCTAGTGGTGCAGGAATCCAGGCAAGTGATGGTAGTGTAGTGGCTCAGCCCGGGGTGAAGGGAGTAAGTGGGGGTGGGAGGATGGGAGGGTGTGGGGTGTATGTTGGCAGATTTTAGAAGTGTTTTCAAAGTAGAGCCAACAGACTTGTTGAAGAGTTTGGGGTGTTGGGCAGTCAGGAATCACTTCTGAGATTGTTGGCCCAAACGCCTAGAAGAATGGCATTGGATATAGTTTCTAGGATGTGGCCCATCTTCTCAGCTCACAGTCCAGTTTGGGGAATTCTCTTATATAGTCAGTTATCATACAGTGTAAAAAGTGCTAGACTTGTACCAAGGGTGGTGGGATACTGAGGAGGCTGGCGTCATAAAGGAGGCGAGGTTCACACTTGCTCCTGAAGACGAGGGGTTCACCAGCCTAAGATCTTGGAAAAGGGTATTCCATGGGGAGGGAACCACATGAACAAATAGAGAATGTGAGCTTCAGGTGTGTGGTGGAGCTTGGCAAGCATGGATCAGGTGGTGAAGGCCTTGAGTGCTAGGGGTTTAAGGGTGCTCAAAGGGGTTTAAGTGAGGAAGTGACATGATCAGGGTTTTGACACAGTCCTTCAGTGGTGGGGGAAGGGTGGGAGGGTCAAGAAAGGAGGTCTGCAGCCCACTGCTCCGGAGAAGTTGGGGAAAAGTAGAAGGAAGAGGGTAACCACAGGCCCACTGTGCAGACAGTTTACAGAGCCGGACTTAGAGTCAGCTGTAGTACTCAGGAGAGTGGAACAGAACTGCCTTCTCGGATCCCTGGTGCCTAACATGGTGTCTGGGACAAAGGTGCTGGATAAGCGTGTGAATGAACGATGAACAAATATATGAAAATGCCAGTCTCCATTGAGCTAATCATTAGTAGTTAGCATTTATAAACTCAAGTGTGATAATAATAGTCTTTTATTGGTCAGTGAATGCCTTTAGCCATTGCTTGTGGAGGTTGCAGGAGGGCAGGCCTGTAAGTTATCCCAGAACATGTCACTCCATTACTGCAGGCCACTGGGATTCCAAGGTGAAACTATAGGGCTGGCTTTGAATCAAGTTGGGTAGCAGCACTTTAGAGGAAAAGCTCTAGAGCCAGACTGCCACGTACTAGCTTACATGGGGCAAATTACTTACTCCCCATGCCCCAGTTTCCTCACTTGTAAAACATGGAAGAGGAGGCTGTTAATGGTCCCCACTTTGTAGTGTTGTCGTGAGGATTAAGTGATTTAATCATGGGAGAGAGCTCAGCTGAGTATTGAGCACATAAGAAAGCAATCGGTTAGCTTTTGTTTATTTGTCTGCTTATTTTGAGCATCTTTCCTCTTTTAGGATGGAGAGGTAGAAGGCCATCCTGTGTGGGCCTTAATTTATTACTGCATGCGCTGTGGAGACCTGCTGGCTGCTTCACAGGTGGTAAATCGAGCCCAGCACCAGCTGGGAGAGTTTAAAACCTGGTTCCAGGAGTACATGAACAGCAAGGATAGAAGGTACAGTGAGGGAGGTGATGTGTCCAGAAGAAGCCACACAGAATCAACAAGGTGGCCTCAAATGGGATTGTTCTTGTTTCCCTGTGCATGGCTCCAAGTAGGTTTCTGCCTGGAAAAAAATGAGGTTTAGAAAGCAAGTAGAATTATCGTGGGAATAAGAATTGAAAACACTAAAAGAGCCCCATTCTGACATTGATATCTAGACATGCACGCATCTGTGCTTGGGGATTTTTCTGTTCCCGTGGGCCATGGTTGGGACATAACTTGATTTATTCTCCCAACTCATGGCACATCAACAATGCTTTATAAAATGGGACTTTGTTGTATTGCACTTCAGTTGTTAACACTCATTGCTTCATGGGTCTGCACAATGTGGAAATATGTCATCATGTACTTCATAGATCAGAGGCTCAAATTAGAAGTTATTAACCTTGGACTATATTCACAGAATTAGTTCCCTAAGTTTTTTTCAGCTCTTTTGCATTAAGAAATTGCTAAGCATTCGTTTTCCTCTGGGTTTTGTTAATGTAATTAGACTTAAGTTCATACTAGAACCCAGCTTAAATGTATGTGAATGTACGCAGATGAAGTGGTGGTTACCCTAGTTACACCTGTGAAACACTAGGGCCGCTCTTCTCGGCAGCATTCGTAATGCCCTAAGAGATTGTCTTAAAGCACAAGCCCCCCATTCTTATTCATATTAGAGAGTTTAAGGTAGGGTTAATGGTTAGGGTTCCCTCTCAAGGATCTGAGTGCAAGCAGTTTATTTGAGAGGCGATTGCCTATGGATAAGGGGGTTTAAGGCAGTTAAGAGAAGGACTCTCTCCTGGCAATCACTGGTTGAGGGCTTCTGGGGCATGGGGTGGAGTTTTAATTCCCCAGCATTTTTGACCTGCCCCTGCAGCCAGAGCAGGCCTCAGGAACCTCAGAAAGCTGCAGGCCCAGAGATGCAGGCGTTGCTAGTTAAGTCAGGCTGAGGTGCTGGTACTGCAGGGACAGGGGTGGAGACAGAGTCCGTTACTTTTGAGGAAGGCAGGCTTCATAACTGTCTAGCTAGGACCTGAAGGTCTTTAGTGAGTGTCTGTGTCTGTCTCTTCCCTTGTGTCTTTAGATTGTCCCCAGCTATGGAAAACAAGCTCCGACTGCATTACCGCCGGGCCCTCAGAAACAACACGGACCCCTACAAGCGGGCCGTGTACTGTATCATTGGCAGATGTGACATCACTGACAACCAGAGTGAAGTGGCTGACAAAACTGAGGACTACCTGTGGCTGAAGGCAGGCCTTGCTTCCCTTGCCCATGCAGGGCTTTAGCCCCTTTCCCTCTCCTCATGCTTGCACACAGCTTCTTGCTGCTTAATACATGATGCCAATAAGGTGGTTAGGGCCAATGGCTTTCCTGTCTCCTGGCCCCGTTTTTTTACTGTGTAATTCCCAGCCAATAACCACAGCCATTAGTGCAGCCTCCAGCTTCACTGAGCCTGGCTGCTGAGCAGCTACAACTCCGCGTGCCCTGGCTCAGGAAGTCGTTTGTACCAACGCATGTGTTCTTCTCTTGGTAATTTAGTTGAATCAAGTGTGTTTTGATGACGACGGCACCAGTTCCCCACAAGACAGGCTCACTCTCTCACAGTTCCAGAAACAGTTGTTAGAAGACTACGGTAAGAGATCCTGAACATAACTACCTTCTCTTCTCTTTTCCACCTAAGGAGGCTACTTAGTTTTCCTCTGGGAAAATCCTTCATTTTGGAATTTAGTCTATCCTTCAGAACCCCTGAATCCCTGAGACTCTTAAAAACAAAACAAAACAAAACAAAAAATGATTTTAAGTTAGCGTAGAGGCCATGTGGCCTAAAGAAATCTATACCACTTATATGGTCATATATCCTAAACTGTTTTCTCTAATTCTTGTACTGCCCTAGTAGATATTTGCTTGGAGAGAGATACAGAGAGGACTTGGCTGTTGCTTCCTAGTAGATCTTGCCAATGACTGTTATCTTTTATGATATATATATAGAGAGAGAGAGAATATGACTGTATCAAATGAAGGATAAATTTTTTTATTTATTTTTTATTTTTTTTACCTCCCTCTTTGTTTAAAATTTCTGGGAAAAATAGATAATCCTAACTAATTGTCAGAAATTGTTGAATTCAGATTTCTGTGCATATGAATGTACTAAAGCATCTTTGAACTCTTTACTTCTCTCCTTATTGAGTGACTTTTATCAGAGTTAAAGAGATAAACATCTCCTTTGTAGTCTAAGTCCCTTTACTCTATTTCTCTCCTACCTAATGCAAACCTTTCGGATTGTACAACATAACCTCAGTGTGCCAGTTGTGTTGTGAGGTCTAGAGAAGGTCACGGTACCAAATATTGCTTCATGCGGCAACTCGCTATGTCTGGGGCCCCTGGATTAAGACAGCCTCATGCTGGTGCTTCTCTTGCACCCAGCAAGTCCTTTGAACACAGGGCTGCTGTCAGGGACTTGGGGCTGCCCCCAGACAGCTTCTTTCTGAGTGGAGTTTATCTCCTGTCCCTCCAGGTGAGTCCCACTTCACGGTGAACCAGCAGCCCTTCCTCTACTTCCAAGTACTGTTCCTGACAGCACAGTTTGAAGCTGCAATTGCCTTCCTCTTCCGCATGGAGCGGCTGCGCTGCCATGCTGTCCACGTGGCACTGGTGCTGTTTGAGATGAAGCTGCTTTTAAAATCCTCTGGACAGAGCGCTCAGCTCCGTGAGTATTCATGAGAGAGATTGGCCGGTGGTGTTAACAGCACATCACCCATCAGCTGGCAGTGGACACATAACTGCAACCAATAAGGGTCTGGAAGGCAGTACCAACCATTTTAGAGTACTGTTGGCCAATGGGGAAAAGCAGCCTCTCGAGTTGTGAGCCTGGATTCCATTAAGGCTCTGGCTTAATGGCGTTGGAAACTGCCGTCATCTTATGTGACTACCTGCATGGGGATGGGAGGAGTGGAGGTAAATTTGGTTGAGTGGCTGCGGGATCCCCAGTAGTACAATACAGTCGCCCCAGAGCTTGTGCTGTCTGTTTGGTAGTTGCCATCTTTTCATTCAGAGATCAGCATACCAGTAATTTACTACACAATGCCATTTTCTTCACCTGTATATGGAAATAAATTGAGGACAGAGTGAGGAAGAGTATTGGCCAAAGCTTCCACTGGCAAACCTTGGCTGGGCTGCAGCTCTAGATGCTGCTGGGTCTTTGGATTCAGCTTCACGGTTCCTGGGGCTGCGTGGGTCAGAGGGGCAGCATAGTTGTGACCCATTCTCTCCCCCACGGTGCAGTTAGCCACGAGCCTGGTGACCCTCCCTGCATGCGCCGGTTGAACTTTGTGCGGCTGCTCATGCTCTACACCCGGAAGTTTGAGTCCACGGATCCAAGGGAGGCCCTTCAGTACTTTTACTTCCTCAGGTAAAACTTACTTTTGACCATTTGCTCTAGTCAGTCTTGATTTCTGCCATGCTGAGATGACTATTCAAGAACTCTCTCGAGTCTATACCAGAAACTAAGTAGCTTTTGTCCTCTTATAGGGATGAGAAAGATAGTCAAGGAGAAAACATGTTTCTGCGCTGTGTGAGTGAGCTCGTGATAGAAAGTCGAGAGGTATGTCAGAGTCCTTTCCTCTCCCATCCACGATGTCCGGTCCACGTTCTTATGCCAGTGCAGTCCTGCCTGTTTGTCTCCATATGGCTACAGTGGATGTGGCCTGGGGGACTTTGGGATTCTAACAATGAAAGTATTGATTTCAGTCTCACTCTTCTCTAGTATGTGTGAGACTTCTCCCACCTTCCCTCTTTTCTTCCTGTGTTGTCTCAGAAAAATTGTGACTTATGTGTATATCCTTGTCCAGGAAATTAAATAAACTTTTTTTGTCTCCACAGTTTGATATGATTCTTGGGAAACTAGAGAACGACGGAAGTAGAAAGGTGGGTTAAATGCACACTGAAAGAAGTGGTAGTTTGCAATTGGGGATTTATAATTATCAAAAGAATACAGTTAGATTTTAGGGTGCGGGGTTGCTAAAGATACACGTGTTAATGATTTTGCTTAGTGAAAAAAAAACAACACAGAATGAAATTACAGGCCCACAACGATGACCTTGATTTTACTCACATTTTCTTAAAATATGCAAATTTGTGTTTAGATTGCTTTTTTAATGATGTTCAGAACACACTCATCTGTTCATACCTGCCATTTTTTTGAGCTGAGAAGGCTACATTTCTGCCATTCTCAGCTTGGAAAATAGGCAAGAAAAAGAGACTGATTATTGAATCCACTCTCCCCAGATGGAAATTTGGGTATGCACTTGACCTCCCTCAAAAGGTAGTTTTGGAGGGCTCAGACTCTCCACTGAGCCCAGACATGCAGCTATTCCTGTGAGCTTCAGGGATTCCCCTGAGGCTCATAGTGGCCATTGGATGGCGGAGTTGAAGGGGCGGAGACCCTGGCTTCAGAGACCAGGATCCTGACCCCAACTGAGGCAGCCCCCATGGCCTTGGGAAAGTCATTTGCCCTCTCAGGGACTCACTTTTCTCATTCATAAAAATGAGTGGCGTAGGCTCAGTGATCTTGAGAAGCGCTTAAACTGCTCACACCATCTCCAGCTCAGAAGAGAGGACAATGACAATGCTGATGACGATGGCTTGTGCTTATTGAGCAATGACAGTTTCCAGGCACTGTGCTAAGTATTTTACATGTCTTTTCTCACTACAGTAATCCAACAAAGTAGGAATCATTATTCCGTTTTCTACACGAGGAAATGGAGACAAGAGAGATTAATTACTTTCTCCAAGATCACACAGCTAGTGAGACGGGGAGCTGGGATTTGAACCCAGCCTTCTGACCCAGGCCCACACTCTTTGCTGATCTCCTGTGCTGCCTCCAGGGTGCCCGTGCTGAGTGAGGCTCAGAATGGCCCACCAGAATCATCCTGTGATCCGCCTCAGCTTGTCTGTTGTTCCTAAGGCCTGTCTCATACTTGCCTGACCACTCAGTTGCAGTTGAGTGGTGATGGTGATTTTTGTTGTTTTTTAATATCCTGACACCACTTGCCATGTATTTTTCAGCACCGAATTTCTTTGGCCATCTGTCTTAGAATGCAAATCCAAAATCTTTCAGATATTTTCTCTAAGCCTCCTTACTTCCCCCCTAGTGCCTGCTCATCAGCAAACTTAAAATCACTGATGATTTCACCCACTCTCTCTGGGTCATTTTAGAAAATTAGAAAGCACAGATGTCTTATTACTGCCTCCTCTCTGCTTCCAGGGAGGCTGCTCCTTCACATGTAATTTCCTTGGTCCTTTTCCTATTTTTAATAGGACCTTATATCATCAAGAAAGAGTCCAGTGTATGAAATATATGCATTGCCCAGGAAAAGCATTTTCAGTTAAAGTGTTTTTTGGATCCCAGTTGCTTCTCTGTGTTCAAAATAACAGCTCTGTGCACTTGTCTCTCTTTCTCTCTTCCTGCCTCTCCATTATTTGTCTTGTCAGCCTGGAGTCATAGATAAGTTTACTAGTGACACCAAACCTATTATCAACAAAGTTGCTTCTGTGGCAGAAAATAAAGGACTGTTTGAAGAAGCAGCAAAGCTTTATGACCTTGCCAAGGTAAAATACACCCCTTTCCTCCTTCTGCACTTAGTAGATCTGTCAGCGTTTTTGCATTAAATGCACAAACCTTCTGACAGGGCCGTTGTTGTACCACACTCCCTGCTGGAACATTTTCTCCTGCTACTTAAGCACTTAATGGTCCAATCAGTGTGAAATTCCCATTTTACAGAATTATTTTTGCCCTTAAGGTATTTCTGACCAAATATATAAAAATAATATCCTGCAGCTATTGAACTGTGGTCTCATTTGGCAGCAGAATAATCATCCGTCACATTTAGCTGGTGAAGCTGCTGGTGAAAATGCCGTTGTGCTTACCTTCTGGGCAGCCACAGACACACTGGTGAGCAGTGCATGTTAGAGGATAATGCAACAGCTGAGATGTTTTGAGAGAATTGGAAAAAATATTTCCACATAGCTGCTGCTGATTGTACAACCTAAAAAAAAGAATGCATCCTCTCCTTTTAAATCAGTTGAGAAAAATGAGCAAAAAGAGGGTTATAATTCATTCATGAGGGTTATAATTCAATCAAAATGTTTTGATTGAAGTGCAATTAATACAGAAAAATGTACAGCTCTTAAGTGGACAGCTTGATGAATCTCATATATGCTTCTGTGTAACAACCACTCATATCAAGATATAGAACATTTCCATCCACCACCCCACCACATTCCCTCTTTTGATTTGGTTAGTTTTTTTTTCTTTCTACTGATTATTTCCTTAATTTTTGTGAATTGAACAGAATGCTGACAAGGTGCTGGAGCTGATGAACAAACTGCTCAGCCCTGTCGTCCCTCAGATCAGTGCTCCGCAGTCCAACAAAGAGCGACTGAAGAATATGGCGCTCTCCATTGCGGAGCGGTAAGGCTGGGAGCTGGTTCTGGGGAGCCTTGGGGAGCCCTCCTGGGCCAGCTGGGGTCCACTCTTCTGCGTTTGACTCTAGCAGAGCCGAACTGGAACAGGGGTGGGAAGTGTTTCTGAAAACACTGTGGTATGAAGGTTTGATTTTAGTACCATCTCAAAACAGTAACCTTAATAAGAGCAAATATGTAAATCATGCTTATGCCGAACCACTGATCTTCATGACAGCTTTTATCTCTGCTTCCTCCTTTTCCTACTGGGTGTCAAAACATCCTTTCATGAGTTCTTGGGGGTCTGTCCAGCACTTGGGCACTCTTGGTGTGAATACAGAACTAAACCCTATTACAGAAAACTTCATAGGTTGTTCAAATCATTTAGTGATGCTGGAATTTTCCTGAACTGGTTCATTAGGTGGGATTCTGAAATATTTCCGTTATAGAGGAATCTTCCTTGCAGTAGACTTTCCTATGATGGGATTTGACCTGTGTTAATAAATAACAATGTTCCTGATAGGCTTATTCTTTTCCTTCTCTGTCACCCTACCCCCACGTCAACCCTGACAGCCACAAGCATGACTGTGTTTATGTATTCAGTCCATGTTCTTATGCTTTTACTATATATGTACGTGTCCATAATCAGTATGTAATATTGTTTTGCATGTGTGCTTTGAATTTACATAAATGTTTCATTACTGAGTATAACATTCGGCCATCTGTTCTCTTCCGCAATCTTATTTTTGAGGTCTAGCCATGTTGATACATATGATTTTATTTTAACTGCTATTTAGTGTTCCTTCTTCTGACTATTCCCTAACTTTGTCACCTGGTTCAGTGCTGATAGATCTTCAGGTCGCACTAGTAGTGTTCCCATGAACATCCTCCTCTGTTTCTGTGTACACATGTACAAGAGTTTCTCCAATAGTGGACTTACAGAAGGGCAAGGCACAAATGCTTGTTCAGCTTTACATGGTAACATCAAACAGTTTTCCAAAGTGGCTCTACTAATTTACCATCCTACCAGCCATATATGAGTTTCTATTTCCTCACATCATAACCAATACTTAGTACTGTCAGATTTTTAAAAATTTTGCCGAAAAAAGACTGTCTCAACATTTTAATTGTGCAAATTAGGTTTAATTCTAGGCATTGTGCGCCTCTCTATACTGTCGTGTCAGATGTACTTTGAGCCATTGCAAAGGCATTTTAGAAAAAGCTAGTGATAAGTGGATAGGGGAATTCTTAGAGTTGAAGTAGCCAGTGCCACTCTCCTCCCCAGTGAGGGAGAAGGAAAAGAATTTTCATCGTTAAATGAGTTAACCAGTTTAACTTCCAGGCTGAGACAAAGAGTGTTACTTTATACACTGTCTTCAGATACCCCTCATAAAGTGACCTAGAGAAAACTCTGAGTTGGGTTGTTTTCTGGTAACACAAAAGAACACTCTTTTGCAAGTGAAATAACCCCATTTAACAAACAATCCCATCAGGGGCTCCTACCCTTCTTGGAGATTTGAATGCTGAAATGGTAGCTGAGGCTGCAAAACCATGCTTTGTGCAAAATATTTGTAGGTGGGTTCATACCAAGTCCACCATCAAACTCTTAGACATTTCAAAATGGACATTTCAAAGTAAGCACTATTTTCCACACCTTAATTCCCCTCATCCAGAGAGTTCAAGAAGTTTTGATGCTTTTCACATTCTATCCTATAGTTGTGGATTGCACGAAAATTCATAATATGCTCCCACCCTCCCACCCCCCACCCTTTTGTTTTGTTTTGTTTTTCAGGTACAGGGCTCAGGGAATAAGTGCAAATAAATTTGTGGACTCCACATTCTATCTTCTGTTGGACTTGATTACCTTTTTTGACGAGTATCACAGTGGTCATATTGACAGAGCCTTTGATGTAAGTTTCAGGAGGGGTGTTTGAAGTATAGGTTAACATTTGCCCTTGAAATTCAAAACACTGCATAGAATTCATTTAAAATAAAGGAAATGTCACCAATGTGCCTGTTAAATGAGGAAGGACAAGTACGATCCTGGGAACTTAAAGTGCATTTCTGTGTGGGTTTTTTTTTTCTTTCTTTCTTTCTTTCTTTCTTCTATTCCTTTTCCCAGAGAGGTTTCTCAAAGTAATTTGAAATCTCTGAATTTTAAAGTTGCTTCGGAAAATGAGGATAAGAATTGTGTTAGCCAGCAAGTTGGAATCAAAGCCTTTGTGCATACTGGGAACAGAAGCACCTTCTATCAAGGAGCCCTTTACAAACATGTTAGATGATGGCTGTATGTTTAGGGAAGTGGAGCGATTGTGATGGTTTGTGACATATGGGCCTGGTGGTGTTTCCGTTTTTGTTTTAAACAGATAATTGATCGTTTGAAGCTCGTGCCCCTGAATCAGGAAAGTGTGGAAGAAAGAGTGGCTGCCTTTAGAAATTTCAGTGATGAAGTGAGTCCTTTTTTTTCTTCCTGTGTTATGGAATTCTTTCCTTCCACTTTCATTGCAAGCTTTTCATTTTAATGTGGCTAATAACTTCATGAGTTCTAGTTACTGTAATCATACAGACAGGGTTTTCCATGTCTGGTCCAATTTCTTATCTCATGAGCTGGTATTTCTGTGAGTATATGTATGCCTATCAGATGTCCTGAATCAGAAAATACAGTTGCTTTAGTGATGATACGTATTCTTGGGAGAAACAGGTTTCTGGTTGACCCTGTGAAGGCTGAATTAATTCTTTTATGATCCACTTGTTCTAGAGGATATTTTAGTGCTTATCATCAATCTTCTTAAAGTACTTCCATTGGGTGTGTGAAACACACATGATTCACTGCCATCCTTCCCCTTGCTGAACTGTTTAGTCTTAAGAAGCAAATGTAGTTACTATGGACTAACTGACCAAGCCACAAGTCCCAGAGCCACTGTCTGCAAAGTTATTAGCAGATGCCCGGCCATGTCTAGCCCAGGAGTGCTCAGTTGGCCTGCATACTGCAATCACAGGAGAACTTAAAAAAATCCTCCTGCCCAGGCCCCACACCTAGAAATTCTAGTTTCCGTGATCTGGGCTGTGGCTCGGGCCTCCTCCAGTCATTCCCATGTGCAGCCTGGGTAAGACTTTTTCTCTAGAATCACAGATACCCAGGCCGGCTGCCTGGTTCTGGAATGTCACTAGTGATGTTTCTATTTAAAATTGTTATTCATTAAACAAATATCTTTTATAAAAACATGTTTCTATTTTAGAGGAAGAAGTAGAGCCAGATTTTACACATGTGGAGGGGCGGTTGCTTACTGTGGTACATACAGTTAAGAGATTTTGCCCCTCACTGACCTTGCCCCTAGCCACTTGTTCCTTTGTTAGTTTTTGCCTTCCTCGAGCTACATCGTTCTTGACATCTTGGGCTGATGTGGTGAGCCAGGACCTACCTGGTAGATGCTCCCCAAAGACCCAGCCAGAGTTTGCAAACTCAGGCCATGAAGTCCAAGGGCAATGGGTCTAATGGTCAGAGATGGTGGGGAGTAGTGGGGACTGGGAGAAGAAGCGTGTGCATCCTCACCTTCTGATATTCAAATCTCAATTTTTTCGGTAATCACTCTGTTGGCCAGTCCAAGCCTATGTGCTGGCCTGATGTGGTCAGCATGCTTTTTGCTCACTGCCATCGCCTAAGCGGAATGGCATAAGGGAGAGAGCAGGAAGAGTGAATACACCACCCCAACCCACTACACCCCGAGCAACATTGCCTGGCATTTGCTCTCACTCTCACTCTTGATGCTTTGGTGCCATTGGCTCCTTTGTGGTGAGTGTGGCTCTCCGCACAGCAGCTGTGGGCATGTGGTGTGAGCAGGCCCACCTGGCAGCGACCCACCCTCCCTCCACCTTCCTCCAGCACTGACCCCCCAGGGACTTGGTTCTTTTTCCTTAACTCCATGTGTTTCTCTCTGTGTAGATCAGACACAACCTTTCAGAAGTGCTTCTTGCCACCATGAACATCTTGTTCACACAGTTTAAGAGGCTAAAGGGGACGAGTCCATCCTCGGCATCCAGGCCGCAGCGAGTCATCGAAGATCGCGACTCTGTAAGATCCCAGTGCTCTTGAGAAATCTTGCTGAGAACCACCTTTCTGGTTTGCTGCCATTGCACTCACAGAGATCACATGACGAGAAACTGCTCTTTTCCCTTAATACCTGGCAACTTGGTAAATCTTTATCATGAGGCTCCGAGAGGAAATTGAACACTAATGGGCTTGCTGCTCTTCTCAAGCTAAAGAAAAAGATGTGCTGGGTCTGTGATTGTCACTTTTTTTTTTTTAATCAAACAGAATGCTAATTTGATTCCATGAGAATCTCTTGCTCATTTTAAAATATAAGGTTATTTTGTGAGTCTCAGCTCATCGGTGAGCACTTTCATCAAAGCCATACTTCTGGTTGACACGTTAATTTCATGCAGACCCTTGTTGCTATTCTCATCTGAGCCTCACAATGTGCCTATGGAAGTAACCAGGGCAGGTATTATTATCCCCATTTCACACCTGAGGAAACTGAAGCCTGGAGTCAGGAAGTATCTGCTCTTGTGCACCCTCAGGTAGTAGGTGAAAGAGCCATATTGGAGGTTGGGTCTGTCTGAACCCTGGACCCTTTCTGTTGCCATGGACCTCCCACAGCACATAGGCCAAGCAGAGTTCAGGTAGATAGGTCTCTGGGATGCATGTGGCATGTGCCGTCCAGTTGCCTTGACAAAAGGATAAAGGTGTTTGACCTCATTAAAGCATGAGGAAGGACAGTCATGTGCTGTTTTTTTAATACCCTTTCCCTTAATTTTTCCACTTAATTTTGATGAGGCTCTCAGGATGGTGCATAACAGCCAAACCTGATTTTGGCAGTCAAGAAATTAGACCTTTCAAGTCCTGTGTTCTGCCTCCACGGATGTCTGTGGGCTCTCTCCACCATGATCCTCCACAGGCATTGTCACTGACAAAACTTCTGCTTAGTGAAAGAGCGCAGAAAATTTTACTTTTAGGAACAGTGCTCGAGAGTGTCCCCTGAAGTGGTATGCCTGTCTACATGTGCCTTAGAGGCAGGTGCTGAACTGCCATCTGCCCTGGCTCAGGCAAGAGCCACAGAAAAAGTTAATTCAGGAAGGGTGCCAGTGGCAGGCTCACCGTGCAGAGGCCTCAGCAGGAGTCTCTTTATAATGAAAGAAATCCCTTGCTGTGATATTTGTATCTATGAGTCGTTGAAATAGTGGGCATTTCCTGGTGCTCTGTGCTGCAGGTCAGGGGAGGGCTTGCCCAGAGAGGGACATGCTGGTGGCCTGGCCAGCCCACTTCCCACATCTGAAGGGAGTAGCGTGAAGACCAGCTGAACTCCACCTTCTCTTTTTTTTTAGGCACTTAGTTTTTACATATCATGAGTAAAACCACTCTCCTGTCTTCCTCTTGCCCACCACTCTCCTTTTTCTCTCTTTATCTGAAAGGCAGGATGGGTAGGGTCAAGGAAAGGCTTAGGTGAAAAAGTTGCCTGTTCAAGAAATTTAAAGTGAAATGCTGCCCAGTAAGGGGATGGATCCCTTTGCCTGAACAGCCCTAGAGCTCATTTCAGGTAACTTTGTCCGGCACGAGAGCCGTGCATTTTTGTGCACTTTTAAAAGAAAATGGAATGAGTACTCTCATCACAAAGTAAGGATTTCTTTTGGTTTGGACATGACTAAGGACATATACCTGCTGATTTATTTCACATAACAGGTAGAAAGCTTTTTCCTTTCAATTTTCTTCTTGGAAGGAAGGTCCTTAAGTATTAAGTAAGCTTAGTAAATGACCCCTGAATTTTCCTTAAGTCTTGTTTTTTGTCGAGAAGTGTTTGTAGACTTTCTGTTCTGGATACAGTTTCCTTTCTTCCTGGTATAAGCATCCAACACACGTCAATATGGGGCAACCTGAGACTCCAGGTCCCAAATGTATCTCTTTTGTGGTGATGATTTAAAGCTGTTCCCCTAAATTTCTTGACTTCTTATTCAGCAATTTACCACTTGGAAGTCAGAGTGAAGGGGGTCTTTTGTTCTGTTCTTGGAAATGCCTGGATTTTAATTCCTAGGGGCATCTTTTCTCCTCTTGGAACAATCCAGGAATTCCATAAACATTATTGTCTGAGAAAAGAGGGCCATGCACTTACGTCAGGAAGGGAGAAACAGGAGGAATGAAAGAAGGTAAAACGAAGAAGCAGGGGAGAAGAGCTGGACTGAGACTGCACCCAGCCACAGTCGTTGCCTCTGGTGTTGCAGGTGCTTCGTGGGGACCCTAGAAATCAGATCCCGTGGAACAGAAACCAGACAGGAGATAGAGAGGGCCAAAAAGTGGGGCAGGCAGTTCTGAAGACCAGGGCTGTATCAGGAGCTAGTCAAAAGTGTCAAGGCAAGGCTGCTTGCTTGGCAAATCCATCTGCCTTTTGCTCAGTAGAAGGGCTTGACGCCCTGTGGAACCAGGGTCCTTGTGGGCAAGCCTGGCTAACTCTGTGCCATGCTGGAGGAATACAACATTGGAGGGTAAGACTGTCACCCACGTACCAGGAATCTGCCCGACGCCAAGGGCAGAGAATGGAGAAGCCTGGTGGTCGTTCCCAGTACATCACCCTGACTTGAAAGTTAATGTATTTTCTTCTCTTCCTCCCCCTTTCTCTCAGCAACTCCGAAGTCAAGCCCGAGCGCTGATTACCTTTGCTGGGATGATACCCTACCGGACATCTGGAGACACAAATGCGAGGCTGGTGCAGATGGAGGTCCTCATGAATTAAGTGCAATGTCACTGTCAGTGCATCAGGCGCATGGGCCTGCTGTGGCGGTGGAGGGTGGGGTTCTGGTTTCGTTTCTGTTTTGTTTTGTTTTGTTTGTATTATGTATTTTTGTCAATACCAATAAATTCCTTTGATTTGTATTTCTTTTAAACATCTTTTATTTTCTGTTTTGTTTTGTTTTGTTTTTTTCCTTTGAAAAATTTTGTTTAGATTTGCATTTGTATATTGGGGAGAAATGCCTTCACTAGTTCTTGGGTCAGAGAATGATAGGCTATGTAAGCATTTGTGATTTGGTTAAAATTGACCGTAAGTGATTAAAAATTCACCCAAAATGAGCAAGGAAATGAAGCTTGTAGGAGTTACTTTTATTTAGATAGAATATTCCATGCAGCAGGCTCATAGTTCATTTTTCATATTATTTGAATGTGGAAGCCAACTTCAGCCTTAAGTGAGTTGAGATTTGTGTGTGAAGCATGGAGCTCTCCATAGCCTCCCTCTTCTCCGATGTGTCTTGGGTCCAGGTGCTCCAAGACCTCCCCAAATCATCTGCTCCAATCCCAGGGTTAAATAGTTTGCTTTTCTCTTGAAGTCCCACTGCATGGACAGGACTGAAAAAAGGTAGCTCAAGGGAGGGGTGAACATCGCTGCTGCCCCACTGAGAGCCAGCCTGTTCATGCTGTGAAAGCCTCTTCTAACGCATTGCTAAACCCTTCTTCTTTTCTCCGGTGGTCACATCCTCTGCTTGGACACCATCTGCCCCACTTGTGAAGTTGTTTGGCCGGGCAAGCTCTTGGGTTGCATTCTGAGTGTCCAATACCCTGTGGACATTTGGTGCCTGAGCAGTGTCCGTCCCTGTCATTGGCTCTTTCTCCCGGCACCAGTCCCAAAGCCCTGGACTAAACTCTGGAGAGGAAACGAGAGCGAGTGTTTGTTCCTGAATGGGCTGACTGGGGCCACAAAAAAGTGGGCAGCAGTCCACTCTGTGGGTTTTATGGACTGCTCCTGAGGCTGACTCTTTTCCAGGAGGATGTTAAGATCCCCAAAGAGTCTCTAAAGGTGCTTTTTGCTCCTGGGGAGAAAACCCCCTGACAATGGGGTTTGCTTACCCTTGCCATCCTCCAGTTGTTAAAATAATTGTTACCTTTCCTTTTGGGATCACTTTTTAAAGGGAAATTGTTCATTTATAGGTAATGGGACCATCTTCTATTTATCACTTGGCTTCCACATTCCATCAAGGATTTTGCCCAAGGATCAGCAGAGCTGTGTTTGGCCCATCGTCCTGTAGTCCCATCTGTTCACCTTGGAGCACTCACCTTCTGTTAAGCTTTACTGGAAAGTCAGAAGATAAGCCCTGCAAGGGGATTTGACTTAGCGAGTTGTGCCCTGCTTATATGATTTATATTTTAAACAAATCAAATTATTTGTTTGAATAGTGCTTTAAAAACAGAGTCCTCTGTGGACTTTTCATAAAGTGTGACTCACTGTTTAGGTTTTTAATAGATCTTAACAGCAAATAGAACTAGAATAGTGCCGTAAAGGACAGAAAGCTAAAGTTGTACTAGATTTGCCTTTCCATGCAGCATCATGCCGTTCTGCCTGCTCCAAGTAGGAAAATTGCACACAAACCCTGGACAGGGGCATGAGGTCCTTCCCCACTTTGACCAATTGATGAGACATAAAATCCGAAGAGAAAGAAAAGCAACTAGACCTTTAGCTGCCCTGAAGGAAAGTGGCCGTTGGTTGGCAGTTGAGGATGTTCAGAGAGGCCTTTCTTGTGAAATAAGACAACTAAGCTCTTAACCACATGGGCCAGGCCTCCCGGAGCAAATCCGAGTACTTGTCCTACAAGCTTGAGTCTGTGGTGAAATGTGACCTGCTGGGTCTGTGCAGAGACCGAGGCTGAGTTTTTAAGGCCATGGCATCCACAGGTTCCCATGTACCCATGGTTACTGCTTGTGCCCAGACAGCTTCACCTCGTGACAGGTTGCTAGCTAAAAATATCATCCTCAGCCCTCCCATTCGGGAAACTAAATCCTTTCCCTAGATATTGACTCCCAATTCCATTTACCCAGGGAATCAGAGAAAGTGGCACAGGGAGTCATCTTCTGGGGATGAGATTCCAATCTTTCTAATGAAATCAGGGACACTTAGAGACTGACAGGGTTAGCAACTGCCTCAGAGTGGCTCATAATAAACTCACCCAGACACTCCAATGTAAGTACTAAATTCATCTGGATGCTTTTCAGAGGCCACAAGAGTTGATTTCAAGGATTCTGTTCCTTTGATTTTTTTTTTTTTTTAACTTTTTTTTAAATAAAACAACTCTGGCTGCCCAACTTCAAAGGGAAGACTGAAGTAGAGCAAATCCTTTGGTTTTATCACTGGTGAGCCAGATGGTCTCATCAAAGAGCAGGAAGTACCCATTTCCCTCTGGGGCCAGAATGTAAACCCAGTTCCTGCCCTCCAAGAACTTACAGTCTAGAGACTTTTAATGACAATCCAGCAGCCACTGTTGTTATTCTCTTGATGCATCATTTAAATCCTAGGGTTTAAGTTACTCTAAGCACAGAACTATAGAACCCCTCCTGCAGTGCCCAGCATTTGCTGGTTAAACAAAGAAAAAATGAGGACTGTTCTTTGCTCTTTGAATTCTCACCCCTGCCTGCTTTATTTGAGTAAATTCCTGGCCAAAACTCTTGATCTTAAATTCAACGGTAATACGCACGTGTGCCAATGCCCTACTGCTTAAGACTGTATTTCCACAATCCTTGTTTCTCCTTAGGCATCAGAACCTTTGTATAGCGCAATAGTAGTTCACATTGCCTGCCAGCTTTCCATCATGCCACTCAAGAAGTGATTCGAGGACGCTGAATGTTGAGTTAGAGAATAAAGCCCTAGGCTGGCACCTTGCCCCGGGCCTGGACTCTCACTTAGGCTTAGTCATCCATGGATGTTGATTGAACCCTGTGTCCAGCAAATTGGGAGAAGGCGTTACCTATAAAAATCCTGATGGAAATGTACATTTTAGGGTGTCATTCAAGGTGCTCATTTTATTTCAGTGAAATGCTCTAGCATTTCAGGAATACCAGGAAGAAGTTAGCAACTTGATGAAGAGGATCTGTGTAGAACTTTAGGCAGAAGTTAGTTTGTTTTGGGGGTTCTGAATGTCCCCAATTCTTCATTCTTCAGGGTGAAATTCAGAAGTCACTCACCTCCAGACATCATCTGTCAGTTTCCTGATATATTAGACTTCCTCACAGGGCAGGGAGAGGAGGGAAATAAATGTCTTCCTGCCACTTTTTTCTAACTAGAAAAATCAGTGGAAAAAAACTTGGAACCACTAACTAAAATGTTCCTGAAACTTTCCAGTGCCCTGTGCTTTTAGCCATGTTATACACGTAACTGTTGTGACCGCTGTAGTCCACGGCCTGCCGCGTGCGCTGTGTGTCAGTGACGTTCAGTTCAGCAGACATTGATGGAGCACCTCTCGCAAGCTGAGCCATGCTAGGGAGCTGTGGGTATCCAAGGTAAATCAAGCATTGTTCCCACCCCAGAGCCGTTCCGAAGGCTAAGAAAATAAGCTTTCTCTTCTATTCCTCTCTTTACCAGGATCACCTAATTGGAAATACCTGTGGTTGTAAGTTGCTAACCCAGGGAAGGAGGAACATTTTCTGTTCTACCCTTGGTTTTTGAAATACGCTTCTCCTGCATGCCCTCTCCTGGGTATGTTTCCCCCAATGAGTGGCTCATCAGCTACTCAAAGCAACAATTCTTTGCTTTGGCACCTCCCCACATCCTCTGTGCCAGCTCCACTGTGCCTGGATTCAGACTCCCTGTTTCTGCTCAGGGGCCCTCAGTAGGTATTCAGTCTGAAAGAAGGTGGAACAGAGGAATGTCTCCTGGGGTCTGATAAAACAGGGCTGATCCTTCAAAGGAAACAGGGCAACATTGAGGGGAAGGGGGTGAAGATTTGATTTAGAAAGGTGGGGCACAGAGGGAGAAGACTGCAGAAGTCCAGCATTGTGTGGGCATACTCTGTCCTCAGCATTGCCCCTGCCCTTGGGGTCCTTGAGACTCCTTCTTGGGGATGGCGAGTGAAAAAGTTAGCCTCAGGCAGTGGCAGTGAAGAGTCAGTGACCCCAGAGGGGCCTTCTAGCTGCTGAAACGTGCTGGTGGCAGCCCCAGCCTGGATAGGCTTTCTGGGGGCATCCAGGGCCTTGTGGCCTCCAAGTACAGCCCCTTTATCCAGGCCAGACCTAGCAAATGAAAATACAGGATTCCCAGTTAAATCTGAATTTCAGATAAACCTCAAGCTTTCAACATAAGTATACTCCCATTTTATCCGGCTACCCTAACCGGGCTTGCCACTGCTGGCACGAGCTGCTAGGGGTCTTTGGGCCTGGCACAGGCTGCTAGGAGCTCTCCAGCTAAATTGGATTACCCTGGTTTGTTGCACTGTTTGTGCTTCTCTGAGCAGCGGAAATGACAGTGAGATATGAAGTCCCTTGAGAGAGGGCAGTAGCTGGCGGTCATTATTGAAGAACCAGGAGGCAGAGTGAGTAGGATAATTGACCCCAATTGACCTCACTGCTTCATTTACTGGGTATTTTTCCACCAGGAATTTCAACTATTGTGCATTTTATAAAGAGGAGAAGGAGGCAAAGTACAGCTTTTCCTCACTTAATCAGTAACTGTCCTTAGAAATGTCGTGGTGGGGGGAGTTCTTTGCTTTATTCAGTTGGTTGATTGTTTTCCTTTTGTCTTTGCTTTTCTGATATTGTCACTCTGCGTGGTGCTTGTGGGTAGAGAAGAAGGGTGGAGGAGAGTCAGTGTGTTTGTTCTGCATGTACCTTTCTGTTCAGTAACTTCTGCATTTACTCTGTTTAGGATGGTTCCTTCACTACCACCCCGGTCTGTAGCCAGTAAATACCTGGAATGTTCTCCCAAAGTGCCATGTGCCACCTTTGTTCAGTCCTTCAGTGGAGTGGAAACCTTTCTCAGGCCTCCTTTCCTGGGAATGTCCTTAGCTGAGGCACAGCCTGGTAAAGCCCTGCAGCCCAGCCTGGGGACTCCACACAAGGCAGCACAAGTGCCTCTTCCTAGCCTCTGGGGGTGAATAGCCAGGCCCCTTCTCAACTCCCAGCGAAGTCCCCAGAGGTCTCTCTAAGTGCTGAACTCTGGGCTCCGAAGTCTTGCTTTCCCCCCACCAGCCTCAGAATTCAGTCCCCTGGCCAGGGGACTATTCTGGAAGGTCTGTGGAAGGTCAGGAACTGGCTGGAGGTGTGGTGGGACAATTAGTCAAGAGCATTTTGGTGATAAACGCAGCATGTGTTATGCATTCTGGGGCTGGGAGTGGTTAAAATCTGTGCTAGTTTATTTTGGACCCTCAATGGAAAGCATTTGAAATGGGAGTTGAGAGCCAGTTACTGGCTTTGGGGAAAGGGAGGCAGGATGAGGGGCTCTATTTTGGCTGACTGGTGGGAGAGGCTTGGGCCCTATCATGGGACAGATGTGTACTATTGGGCAGTATCTGCTTGCGTTGCTGACCAGGCAGGACCCAGTCTGGGTCATGTGATACTGTTTGGGGATGTGCACATGGCCAGGCTGGTAGTGGTCATGGGGAGTGTGTTCAGATATCTCATCTGGGGAATTTGCCCTAATGAGAAGCCCTGACGTGACCTGGCTCAGCTGCCCTGGTGGTCTGAGTGGACTCTGCCAGCAGCAGCTACATGGGAGGGTTTCAGCCCATTCCCTTTGCATGGGGGCCCTTGGCTTGTTCTGGCCCCTGGGACCTCTGAGAGGCCATTTCCTGATGCGTCACTGAGATTCTGATCCTCATACCATGCTGCATGCCCCATCATAGGGTTTAATGGTCTCCTGGGATCCTGCAGCACTTTCTGGAGCAAGGCTGAGTCTATGGATGGCCGAGGGAAACTGTTGACGGGTGGGGGAGAGGCTGTTGGGGGAAAGGCTGGCCTTTTTTGTTGAGCTCTCTCAGACCTGGAGGCTTTTCCGAGGAGTAAAATGGCACCCAGATGCCAAGGAAAAAGGCCAAGTTTAGGGCCATCAGCCACACCTAATATGTTCCCTGGAAGTGGCCAGATTTCTGTGGGAGCCCTGGGAAGCAGTCTGCCCCAGAGAAGTATGAGGACACAGTGGGAAGTGAGGCCCATGGAACCCTGGAAAGCTCCATGTCGGCAGTGCTGCTGCAGGGGAAGGACATCTTGATGGGGGGGGGGGAGGGGGCTCAGCTGGCAATTCCTTTTCTCAGTTGCCCCAGATGCCTCTCCCAAACAGCACCAGCCCGGAGGCATCCCCTCACCACCTGCTCATCCTCCCACACTTGGCGTGGGCCTCTGAAATGAGCCTTCTTGCTGATCAACTGACAGATCAGCTGGCTTTTTTATTTTTAGGAAAATTCAAACCAAACCAAAAAGACACTTTATTTCCTCAAATACAAGTGTTTGGGATGTGGCCCTCTGGTGGCTCGCAAGTCATTAGCCTTAGAAAGCACAAACTCCCAAGAAAGATTTCAGAAGCTTCTTTGAAAACTGCTCACCAATGATGGGGGTGGGGCGAGGGACAAGGTGATGAGTTTTGGGAAACAGCCTCAAGACCCAAGGCAGGTCCTAGCTGGGCAGGAGTTCCACAAGGCTTCAGGGCCTGGCACTTTGAGAGGAGCACATGCTTTGGAGTCGGACCGAAAGTTGGATTAAAATCCCTTCTTCACCACTGGTAGTCGCGTGACTGAGGGCAAGTCACTCTTCCTCTCTGAACTAGTTTGCTCATGTATAAAGTGAGGACACCAATTCCTACTCCGTCAGCCTTTTGGGAAAATTAAGTTAATTTGAATAAATCACCTACCTATGCCTGTCACACAGTGGGCCCTCAATCAAGGTTCATTTTTGCCACTCTGTCCCCAGCCTCACCTAGATGGGTTTCTAAGGCTATAGTATGTCCTCTACCATTTGGTTTCAGCCTTTTGGCAACAGGTTTTTCACACAGGTGCAGGGTGGAATCAGTCAAGCAGAGCTACTTTTCTGCAAGAGACAAGACTAGGTCAAAAAGTTTGCTATTAGGGGGCAGACATTGACAAGCCAAGTTCCACTTGTGGTTTCTGTTTATTCAGTGGCTGCTAAAATGAGAATGCAATCAGTAGATGTGTGAGTGCTTACCCTGTGCCAGACATTGTCTTAGGCCCTGGGGTCTCAGTGGTGAACCACATCGAGGCCCCTGCCCTCCAGGAGCTTATGTTTTACTGGGGCCTCTTCCAAAAAAAGTGGCACTCTCTCCCCACACTAACTGGAAAGCTTCATTCACTCACCCATCCAGCATCCACCAGGGGCCTCAGGCCTGAGGGCTATGGGGAGATTTTTAAGACCGAGACACTGTCCCCACTTTCTTAAGCTCACAGTATGGTTGGGGAAAAATGACAAGCAGCTGCAGGTGTGTGTGTGTGTGTGTGTGTGTGTGTGCATGGACACACAGTAATAAAACAGGAAGAATTAAGAAATGCCACGAGAAAGGGACAGATGAAGTAGGAGCCCAAAGGCAGGATTCCCTGTGGCTGGGGGTTGAGGGAGCCATCTGCAAGTGACCAAGATTGGGATCTGCAGAGATGGGGGCATGCCATGTGGGTGTGACTGGTGTGCCTGGAGATGGCCCTGCTCGCCCAGGATGCACTGAGCCCCAGTTCCCCTCTTGGCTCGGCCCCAGCTGGCCCACTTCTCACGCCCCAGCGGTGTTAGCCAGCTATTCATCTCTCCGACCACCTTGGAGCAGGAGAAGCTGCAGGACTGCGGTGAGTTGAGGGGCCCTGGGGCCAGGTGAAGACCTGCCAGGCCTCACGTCCAGCCCTTCCTCCAGCCAAGCAGCAGCCTGACTCTAGACATCCACCTTGTACAAGAGGTGGGGGGTGGGGGGCAGCCCGTGGGGCAGACAGATGGTTGGGGGGTGGTCTGGTTTGGGAGCATGCACTTCCTTGTACAAAGCAATGATAGATAATAAGGCTGCCTGGTATCTTGGGCAAAACCCAATGAATCCAGCAAGGGGCTGATGACCAGCTTATATATTAATGTGTGTTCCCAGGAGGAGAAAGCTCTTTAAAAACCTTTTACAATGTAAAAAATAATTTTTTAAAACTCTGAATCAGCATTACCTCTATTGATTAGAGGCAGATTCTGTGCTGCACACAGCTTTAGCCAACTTGCCTTCCTTCCGCCAAGATTGCGTTATAATAGCTCCAGCTCTGCAGTTCTCAACCCTGCCCACGTATTAGGATCATGTGGGAAGCTCTTCAAACTACCGATTTCCAAGCCCCTGATACCAGAGCTACTGATTTTATTGTCCTAGGAAGAGCCTAGGCACTGACTGACTTTTTTTTAAAAGTTCCCCAAGTCATTTTCATGCCTTGCCAGAGTCAGAGCCCTTGTCCTGACTGAAAGCAGGGAGTGAGGAAGCAGGCCTCTGGGCCTTTCTAAATGTGAAGCCCCATCCCCCCAAGTGCAGGTTTTCAATAAATAATAGGATGTCTGAGATGCACTAAGTAGGAAGATGCAAACTTCTACCTAATGATTAAGGGGGGAAATGCATGGCATGCACTGTGCCTTGTGCCTGGGCCCGCAGGGGTCAGCTTGCCTCCTGCACACCCACCAAGATCAAAGCCAGCTGTCCAGCATGGTTTCTGATGTGAGATGGCCACCCAGCAAAAAGGGCATCAACTGGGGAGCATCATTGTGTATGTAGTGGTAGTAGGGGGGCACGTTTTCCAGAAAATCACAAGTGGACAAATATCTGACAACCCTGGCCTCAGCCAGGCCCTTCATCAGAGGTGTTTTTTCCTAGTGTCCTCCTGCCTCAGCCTTCCTGAGTCCACCACAGTCAGGCACATGCCTTGACTGGGGAGCTCCCATGGGGAAGACCGTCAAACTCCCTGCTGTGGGGCTCCACAGCCCGCGGGACCTGCCCCAGCCAGACCCAGGTCTGGAATGGAGGTTCCTCTCGCATCCAGCCTCTCTCTCCTTGAGCACAAATGCAGCCCAAGTGCCGAGTGTCATCTTGCACCAAACCTTGGGGGTGCTTGGTGACCACTGGCAGAAGATCCTTTGGAACTCAGCTTTGGCGTATTAAAGAGGTAAGGGGCAACCAACTGACGTGGGAGGGGCTCTGGGCTTCTAGAATTCTCTGAGTTGTCCAGCCTTTATGCATGGCTTGTGTCACAAGCTTGAGTGCTGATGACTGCAAACACCCAGAGCCAACTCTGGATTTCTGCTTTCTGATCCTGAGCTCTTCCTTCCCCCCACTCCTCCACATGCCCTAATCTTTTGTTTGTTTTGTAATAAATGAACTTTAGCAGCTGCCTTTCCCAGAATTACTACCTTACACAGTTGGGAATGAGTTGGTTTGTTGGTTTTCCCACCTTTCTTTTCTGGTAATTAAGGCCTGGGGCAAAGTAAAGAAATAAAAGCATTGTTTATATTTGCAGCGCACAATTAATGTCCTCCAAAATGCTTCTTTTCCAAGCTCCCTCCCTTGATCATCAAAAAACTCACTAACTAGGTGGAATTATCTCCATTTGGTGGACGATGGAACTAAGGCACACAGGGACGGGCCTGAGGTTATAAGGTAGGTGGTGCAGAACTGGGACCAGGTCCCAGGCCTCCTTTGGCTCAAGTGCTTCCAGCTCCTTCCGTGTGTCCATGGCTGGGCCCAGCTTGGGGGTGGGGTAGGGGGCTGAGCTCTTCAAAGCACCTCTGCAATTCCAGACCCCCCGGTACCTGCTGCTGGAGGAAGTCAGAGGCTCCCAGTCTCCAAAAAACCCCATTAAAGAGTGTTCTGATTAGAAATACACTGGAATTTAAAAAATCAAGCAAAATGACCATGCTTTCCCTATTGCTTTCAAGAAGAAAAAAAAGTTTCACAGTAAAGTTAGAAAAGCTAAAGGTTTATTTAAAAATGAGAGACTTGGGGGTCAAGGAGACATCCATGGCCATTTGAGAGAGAGAGAGCACGTTGGCAGAGTGTTCAGGGTGGAGGAATACTTAGTTATTTCTGTTATTGCCATACTGAACTTTTGTTAGAATTACTGCTTCCATTTGCATTGATGTAGTGGCACCAAGCTCAGGCCACTCCTTACTGGAAATCTTCTTGGCTAAGTCTGGTTGGAGAGGCAAAGGGTTGATGGAGATTTAGTTTCTTTTTGAGAAGAGGAGGAGGGAAAAATTAAATCTCACTCTTTTTTCAGATAGTAACTATTGATCATGATTCCCATTTTTGCCTTGGCTGTCAGGAAGCTCCAAGCTAACATTGGGCTCTTTCCTCCTTTAAATGATGACCTATCTCTTCTTGCCTTTATTCTAACTGTGCTATTTCATAAACCCCACTCTACCCTTGACCCCAGCTGGAAGAAGTCATCCCTTCTCTGAACCCATGTCACATTTTATCTAGGGATGTGCCACTTCATCCTTGGGTTGTGGCTATGTTGGTCTTACCTCCTCTGATGGACCTTGAGATATGCTCTCTGAGGACAGCAATCATGCCTTGTCCTTCTGTGTATCTTCCAAAGCACCCAGATTATGTCTAATATATAATGAATATCTCAGTTCCTTGTGGAATGAGTGTTAAATAGGTTTTAAAAATCAAGTCTGACCATGGAGGAAAAAAACCATGAGTCCTTCCTCTAACAATGAAATTGAATTAACTCATCATGCATGTTTCCCTTTTTGTTTTACTGCCAGTAGCTTCAAGTTATTTTAGTGTGCAACTGCTATAATATTGTCTAGATAGAAGGACAGGATTGCAGTAGAAACACCCACGTGCTCTGCAAGGCTCAGGGAATCCCAACTCCTCGGTCCTGGTTAGTGGAGAGCTGGCAGTCCAGCCTCTGGCCTCCACAGCCTCCACCATCACTCTGCTCCCCTTGCACCATTTGGGCTTTTGTGTCCACTTCCCTTTCCCCCACCATCCAGTCTGTGAGCCCCTTGCGGGCAGGGACCCAACCTCTGTCGTTCGCATGGCACTGGCCCAGAGCAGCCATCGGTCGGCGAGGATGTTTGCACCACCCGTCCTGAGACCCGCGGAGCCACAGCCCAGAGGAGGAAGCCGCCAGAGTTCTGGTATTGTTGCTGCAGCTGGTGTTGTGAATCAGGCCGACGAGCAGCGCATCCTCTTACCCGGCTATTTCACGACACCAGGGTTGCATCATACCCATCCTCTCCAGGCGAGCCTCGAGGGACCGTTGGACACATGGTCGTGGGTGTGGGGCAGGGGGTGTGTGTGTGAGGTGCTTCCCTTTAGCCACTGGATCCCACTCCTGCCTCGTCCTCAGAATCGCCTGGGAGTGTTTGTTTTTAGGAGGTACCAGGGGACCTGTACATGGGAAGCAGGGCTCAAACCACTGCGCTACATCTGCTCCCCCTGGGGAGCTCTTAAAAGCTGCTGCTGCCGCCTCCTCTCCCCAGCCCTCCCCCAAGCCCCAGGCCCATGGACCTCCAGGTGTGGGGCTGCGGCTCCAGCAGCTGTTTGACTCAGTTTCACACACACAGGCAGGGGCAAGCCTAAAGCTCTCAGCTGGGGCTGAGCTGTCTGTGCTTGCCTGACTCCTGCCATAGCCACCTCCCAGCCCTCCCGACCCTATTTCCACCGCACCACTGCCACCACCTGACCAGCTTTCCAGAGCCAGGTATCATCTGATCCCCCCGCCCCCACCCCAGGCAAGGGCTAGGCGCTATACCTTGGCAGTCAAGGCTTTTCTTGCCAGGGTTCCCAGCTCAGAAAAGGCACCACCCCTGCCCCACATCCATCCATCTGCTGCTCCTGTTGGCTGGGCCTTCAGAATACAATCGAGTCCCAGCACTGCCCCGGACCCGGCCACATCCACAGCTACTCCCCGGGCCTGGCTGTCATGCCCACAGGGGCCCCTGACTGCTTTCCTTGCCTCGTCTCTCAGTCCCTTGTCCACACAACAGCCAGTGCTCTTTGAAAACTACAACTCTGGCCATCGTGCTTAGAATAGAGTGAAACTCCTGACCCTGCCGTGTCTCACACATCTGTCCCGCTGCTCCAGCACCACTGGCTCCTTGCTGCTCTGGAAGCCCCAAGATGCTCCTGCCAAAGGGTCTCTGCCCTTGCTGGTCCCTCTCCCTGGAACCTTTGTGCTCACACTGCACCCATGGGGGTGGTTCCTCCCTGGAACTCACCTCGAATCTCTCATCCTTCCTGCACCCGCTGTCCTCCATTCTGCTTTGTTTTCTTAATAGCACTCATCACCCAATGCGTTAACAATTACAATTAAACAATGCTTATTTTATTGTCTGTCTCTCCCACTAGAATGTGAGCTCCAGGTGGGCAGGGCCTTTGTATTGTTCCCTGTTGTGCCTCCACTGCCTAGCACAGGGCCTGGTATTCTGTAGGTGCTCAATAAATATGTGGAATGAAAAACCAATCTGACCCTTTTCAGCCTCATCCTCCACCATTTCTTCCCTCCTCCCTATGCCCACAGCAACCCATGCTCCAATCCCACCCACTTCATCCCTGACACTGACTGGGCCCTTTCCGAACTCCATGCCCCACAGATGCCATTCCTTTCCCCCAGAATCCCTTCCATCCTTCCCTCACCTACATCATCCAATTCCCCTCTCCCTCTTGTGGGCAGACTTTCTCTTCTGCTGCTGCCTGCCGGTTGCCATTATCTCTTTGCTGTTCTGTCTGCCAGGCTAGGCTGTGAATTCCAGTGCCTGGTACACAGGAGGTGCACGGTAAGTGCTGAGGTGTCTCTGCGGCCACGAAGACAGGAGGCCTTACTGTCCTTGCCATTTCAGCCCCCTCCATCCAGGGTTTTGAGTCTTTCCATTCCTTTTACTGCCCTGTGCACCCTGAAAAGCCGGAGATGCAGAGCTCTCAGCCACCCAATCTAAGTTTACCTGGAGTCAGGGGCTGACCCTGGACGGGTGAGAAGTTACTGATGCTGCTGCAGGTAACATTTCCACTTTACAGACGAGGAAACCAAGGCTCACTGAGATTAGGTGACTTGCTCAAAGTCACAGAAATGGACAAAATTGAGATGCTTTGTGCAAGGTACATGTGATTCTGAGTCCCCAATCTCCGACCTGAAGGACTCTGGGGGCAACCTGGCTGGGTTCTTCTGGAAGCTGGAGTCCTGGGAGGTGGGGACCATGTGTGACCCACAGCCTTCCCCCTGCCCCCCTGCAGGAAGAGTGCATCTGGGAGCATTTCTGAAACTGATTAAATTCCATCCAAATGCAAGAATCTCCTTTCTTAGGGCGAGATGTTCTAACAATCCCTTCAACGTGTTCCATTTGTAAGCCCTTTGAGGAGTAGTTCTTAAGTCCCATCCCTTCCCAGAAAGATGCCAGGGGCAGCAGGGGGAAGCTTCTTGAAGCAGTAAATGTCCCCCTCTAGGGCTGGAAGAGACCCTGGAGCTGACTCGGGCCAAAGTGTTGCAGAGGAAATGAAGTGACTTGCCCAAGGTCACCCAGCAGAGTCATGGCCCCTCTACTCTGCCCGTGGCCCTGCACTGCTGCAAACCGGCCCTGGGTGACAGGCCCCTTCCAGCCCCTTCCCCTCCCGAGATCTTAATCAGGAATTTTCCAAGGTGGCCCAGGGACAGAGTGTATAGGAGTGGCATAAAGGATGTTGGGCAGGAGTGGCAAATTAAGAGCAGAGGGTGATAAGATCTGCCTCGTGGGTCCCATGGGAGGGAATGAGTAACTCAGCAGCCCCACCCCACACACACAAACCCGGGGTGGGGGCTGTAGGGGAGGTGGAAAATTGACCGTGACTGGGGGACCTTGGTCTGGACTTCTCACCTTCAGCCCCCACTGGCAGCTGGCCCTGTATTGGGGCCACACTCCTGTAGATTTCTCTCTTAGGAGGGAATGGAAATCCAGGGAACACGTGGGTAAACCTGAGCCGCGGGGAACATTCTTTTTAAAAAGTTAATGCGTATGGTAAATATTTGAACTGTGAGAAATGGTGCACTAGGCAAGGAGGACCTGCCATCCAAGGCAGAATCCTGAACTGGGAGAGGCCCGCAGAGTTCCCCTTTCACCCCCTCTACCTTCCCCTCCCAGGAATTCTGTCAGCCAAGGGTTTCTGTGGCAGCCGCTCTTTGCCCTCTTTCATTTCAGGTCCCCTCTGTTAGTCATTCAGCAGGCACTTATGGAGAACATAAGTGGTGCTTTAGTCGCTTGGGATTATCAGAGGACAAAACAGGCCCCTATCCCTGCCCTGGTGGATGAAAGCTGGATGAAAGTCAGGGGCCCCCTCCTCAGAAAAAGGCACCTAGGTATGGAAACAGGTCCATGATGCTACAGGGCTCTTGGACCTCGGTTTCCTCACCTTCGTCTCAGGGGGTAACCCCCTCTTGCCACCCGAGAACACTGAGCATTACCACCTGCCACCTTTGCTGGCCTGTCCTGGGCCCCTCCAGGCAGCAGGAGCCAGCGGGCCCACCTGGGGGTTCTCTCTCACCAGAGGGGCCCTGCACGAGCTCTGAGAGCCCAGGCTGAAGAGGCAGGGCTGGGGAGGGAGAAGAAACTGTGTCCCTCCACGTCCTTCCCGAGAAGGACTAGAACCTCAGCATAAGCCAAGCTCCGATGCCCAGGGCTGCTGGTGGCCTCGAGGCCTTCCTCCACGCCCTGCCTCATCCTCCAAGACTCAGGCCAGGGCCCCCTCCTCCAGGAAGCCTTCCCTGCCCGTGCCCACCCTGACCCACCCCCAGGGGCATCTCTCTCACCACTGCCCTGAGCACACAGCTGGGCTGGACTATTCCCACAGCCATTTCCCCGCAGCACCGTGAGGACAAGCACGGCACCTGCCTCACTGCCTGGCTCCTTCGGCCACCTGTGGCAGGGTGGGCTCACAATAGAGGTGTCAGGTGAATGACTGAAAGAAGAAACTCAGCAGAGGTGACAGAGAGACCAGAGACTTCCTTGTGAGCCACTGGGCAACCCCATCCCCAGAGGTCACAGGCTATGTGCCCAGGAAGCAGACGGTGACACCCAGGAGAGTATGGACCTTCATCAGAGGGCTCAGGGCTGGGAGGGCCCTTCAGACCTGGGGTAGGGGATCAGGTGTTTTTCCCACGTCCATCAGGCCGTGAATGCCACCACAGTGGTGGAGGGGAGGGCAGAGGCCGTCGCCATGGGGGCTGGCACAGGGTCCTGGCAGCAGTGGGGGGAATGTGTGCTTCATCCCTGAAGGGGAATTGGGCAGCACCTCAAGTGTCCACCACCCCAACTCAGCTCTCCAAATCCTGACCCACTTCTGTTTATTTTTCCCCCAACTCAAATCCCACCCCCACACCTGGCACTGGAATGGTCTAGTAGCTTCCAGTGATCAGTGCATTGCCCCGGCCACCCTGTGCATTCAAGGCACAGCTGCAGGGCTGCCAGCCAAATGAAGCCCCACCCGGCAGAGGCTCTCTGGGATGTCTTGGAAGGGAGGCAGCGGACCCCTGGGGCTTTATGACCTGGTGGCCCTGCAGGCAGAGCCAGAGGAGCATGGCCGGGGTGTGGGCTGAGCGCCCAGGGGTCCATTGGTGGCTGCAGATCTCACCTCAGACCTGCTGAGCTTGGGTTTGGGGGTCCAGGCACTTAATGGCTGGTATATACGGGATGTCTCTGTAAGGACACATATACTGGGGACAGAGGACAGAGAAGAGAAGTTACTATATGTATTTATCCAAAATATATCTCTTGTCTATTCAAAAAACACTAGACCATACACTAAAATGAGACCATAATGGAGTGGGAACATCCCTAGGGTCTCTCTGGGGATTCTACTCCTTCCTGGGGTCTTGGCTGGGCAACTCCGCTGGGCTGGACTCAGAAGAGCCCCTCAGGACCCTGGGGCTGGCCCGGCCCTCGCCCCCCACCCCCCGAGACAGGCACCCTCCCTGGGTGAGGTGGGCCACTATCTCAGCGATCAAACGGCAGGCAGGACAGCACTGGGCACGTGCTACTGCCCCCCACCCTGCTCGCCAGCCGTGGGCGGTTTGGGCCAACCTCCCTGCCTCCCCCCTGCTGCGGGCCCAGCCCATAAAGCCTCCCTGTGCGTCCCCGCCGACCCGGCCCCCTCCCCTGACACCCAGACCCGCCATGGCAGAGCAGGCGGCACCCGAGACGCCCGGAGACCCGGCCCTGTGCAGTGGGCGCTTCACCATCAGCACGCTGCTGGGGGGCGATGAGCCCCCACCCCCCGCGGCCTACGACAGCAGCCACCCCAGCCACCTGACCCACGGCAGCACCTTGTACATGCGCACCTTTGGCTACAACACCATCGACGTGGTGCCCGCCTACGAGCACTATGCCAGCAGTGCCCTGCCCGGCGAGCCCCGCAGGGTCCGGCCCACGCTGGCCGACCTGCACTCCTTCCTCAAGGTAAGCCCCGGCTCAGAAGACTGGCCAGTCCCCTGCTGTGGGACTTTGGCTCAGTTACCAAACCTCTCTGAGCCTTGGCTCCATCACTTGTGTCATGGGGACAAGTGTCCTCCTCATGGCTCGAGAGGCCCAAATGAAACATGAGCATGTGTTGTCACGTTTATCATCTAGTCACTGACAACCCAAAGGTAGAACGGGCTGCCTAGAGAGGTAATGAGCTCCCAGTCAGTGGAGGTATGCAAATAGAGATTGTATGCACCTGATAGAAATGAGAGAGGGGGGCAGGGAGGGTCTGCATCAGAGAGGGCCTCTCTGGGTTTGCTGCCTGGGAGGGTGGAATGTGGAAGGTGAAGGGCTGGGAGCAGGATCGTCATGGCCCCTCTCTGGGCCTTGCTTTTCCCGTCTGTCAATTGGGCAGAATCATTCTTGGTTCTGGGACTGAAACCCGCTAAAATTCACAGGCCTCTTCTCCCCGCCTGGAACAAACCCATATTCCATGGGCCAGACAAGGCCCTTTGCTCCACACAAGGCTGTTGAGATGAGATGCCAGTAACAAAGCCCCAGAGGGGGCTCCCGTCACTTCAAGCCCAAACCGGGAGGTCCCAGTGGTGAGGCCTGGGGGCTCAAGACCCTGCCCTGCCAGAGACCCACAGTGTGGCCTGGATGAGCTGCTCACCTCTCGGGGGGTGCCAGTGACCCTGCAGGTTGTGCAAGCGCCTGGCCAGCTCTGAGGACCCTGCTCTCGTCGGGGGACGGGGTGCTATGAACAAGGGAGCCCAGAACTCCCAGCCTCCCTCGGCATCAGTCCCCGCTGCGGTTGTGGGGCTTCTTAAAAACCCCTCCAGTTGCTCAGTATCAGCGAGGCTGAGGGACCTGGGGGCTGCCCGATATGGGGCGTTGTGGCTTGGGCGGGGGTACTGGAGCAGAGGCTAGTCTCCGGCACCCCGCACCCCCACCTGCCTGACCTGTGGCCCCTGGGCTGCCAGCAGGAAGGCAGCCACCTGCACGCCCTGGCATTTGACAGCCGGCCCAGCCGCGAGATGACCGACGGGCTGGTGGAGGACGAGGCAGGCACCAACAGCGAGAAGGACCCTGGGGAGCCCGTGCGCTTCGGCTGGGTCAAGGGGGTGATGGTGAGTGGGCGTGGAGGGGTGTGTGATGCCCAGGAGAGGGGATGGGGAGCCAGGGCTCCTTCCGGGCTCGACTCTGACCTCAGGGCCTAGTGGCTGGGCAGACCCAGGGCCTCAGTTTCTCCATCTGCACAGTAACCTCTGCCTGAACCCACATCTACCTCGTCTGAGACCTGGCCTGAGGCAGTGTCCAGGCGCCTCCCTCCATCCCTGCAGGCCTTGCCTTAAGAGCCATGGACTCTGGCAGCAAAATCCCTGCTTGACCTCTCTGTGCCTCAGTTTCCTCATGTGTGAAACTGAGGTAATCATAGCACTTGTCCCAGGGCTGTGATGAGCATTAAATGAGTGACTTGACGTAAAGTGCTTGGATCTCCACCTGCCAGTGAATTAGAAGAAACTGTGTTTCCACAAGAAGCCACCAGGAGGCAGCACTAAACACACAAATGTGTTTTTCTCATTTTCCTTTGTGATGGAAAGGGCAAGGTTTGCTGCACAAATAAGTCCCCAAACAGTAAAGAATCAAGTGAACTTGGCTTTGGAAGGAATTATGGGATTTTACAAAGAGGACCACATGAGATGCAGCAGAAAGCTTTAGCCCTGCTCTAAGAGAAAGGCCTTGGTTCTGGTCTTAACTGCTGTCAAGTGTCTGTTCCTTGATTTCCCCATCTGAACAGTGAGCCTTTCCCCTTCCCCAGAGGCTCCTATCCAGAGTCAGTTATCCCTCCCGGATTGTGCTGTCCAGAGTCTGGTGTGGCCCCATGTAGTATCTCAGAGCAGATCGGGGTCCTCAGAAGCCCTCCGGGTTGTAAAGGCCACATGCCCCTGCCACTCCGCAATGTGGTTGGGGCCAAAGATCACACCACCCTCTCCCACCCAGAAACTGAGGCTTCAACCTGGACCTCTGGCTTTGCTTTAAATTTGGAAGCTGAAGTCACAGCTGCCTGAGCTCCAATTTCTGTTTGGATGTGGAGCATTGGCTCAGCTGGCACTTGATGAGCTCTCCCAAAATGCCAGGCCCTGGGCCAACTGTTGGCTATGTGGGGCTGGGGCTGGGGCTGGCAGACACAGGATCTGGGGCTTGGAAGGGGGACGATGGGTGAGAATGTCTGCAGCCCATCCTTAGGCTTTGATGGGAGGGCAGGAGAAGGGGTGGGAGGGCCAGGCGGGTCTCCAGGCACCACTTACCCTCCTGCCCCACAGAACCAGAGGCCCAGAACCCATTGATGTGGGTAAAACAAAGAAAGGACACGGGTGTACCCTAGGCCCAGGCACCCGATGCCATGGCATGCCATCACCGAATACAGGAAATCACATGTATAGGCTTGGGGCATCTGGCCTGCCCAGGTAGCCTCTGACCCCATTCTCCTTCCAGATCCGTTGCATGCTCAACATCTGGGGTGTGATCCTCTACCTGCGGCTCCCCTGGATTACAGCCCAGGCGGGCATTGGTGAGTGCCACCTTCTGGCAGGGAGGGGGGTGATGATTGAGTCCTGGTCCTTCGAGGCCCCATGGGAACAGGCTTGAACTTGGGCTACAGAGACCATGGGCCAAGCCTTTTCCTCCCCAGCTCAGCCTAAGCCTCTCCAGTGGCAGAGGTCAGGTGGTGCAGCCAAAGAGCACTGGATATGGAGTCAGCAGGCCTAGGGACTCTCTCTGGCTCTGTTTGCCCTTGATGAAGTCACTTAGCCTCTTTGAGCCAATGTCTATTGCAGAGTATTAGGGTTAGGGACTTGTACTCTAGATAGGCCAGTGTTCAGATGCTAGCTCAGCACCATGCTGTCTGACCTTGGGCAAGTTTCTTAACCTCTTTGAACCTTAGTTTCCTCATCAGAAAAATGGCAGTGATAAGAGTACATACCTCACAGAGCTGTTGTGGGGTTTATATGACGCACTCTGCACAGGGTTTGGTAGCCAGAGGTGCTCGGAAGTGGCAGCTGTTACTTTATTTTTCATTATTAGTTAAAGGGGGGGCCTTCCCTTCCATATTAATGACCCTTTAGGTGTTAGCTCACAGCTCCCATATTCAGAGCATGCCAGGAGGTAGACAGAGACCCATATTTCAGATGAGAAAACTGAGGCTCAGAGAGGGGCAGTGGCTTAAGGCATACAGTGAATTTGAAGACAGGCCCAGGTTTCCTGCTGCCCAGTTTGTGGCTTCTCGTGTGAGCCCCTCCAACCAGGGAAATGCCCTACTGAGTTTTGGGGTGACCCTCCCCACCTCCACAGTGCTGACCTGGATCATCATCCTGCTCTCGGTCACGGTGACTTCCATCACAGGCCTGTCCATCTCAGCCATCTCTACCAACGGCAAGGTCAAGTCAGGTGAGCCCCACTCTGCCCCCCCCGGTCCCCCTCCCTCACATGGGACACCCCAGGCTGCTCCTCCCACTGGCAGGTGAGGGCTCGGGGCCGGCTCTCCACACCCCTGGGGTGGTCCCTCGGCTCTCTCCTGCCCATGGGCCCTGTGGTCGCCCTTGCCCAGCTTCTGCCTGCCCCAAGCCCACCCCAGCCAGCCAACCCTCTGGTTTCCTGCACGGGGCTCTGGCCCTGTTAGGAGGCACCTACTTCCTCATCTCCCGGAGTCTCGGCCCGGAGCTGGGGGGCTCCATCGGCCTCATCTTCGCTTTTGCCAATGCCGTGGCTGTGGCCATGCACACCGTGGGCTTTGCAGAGACCGTGCGGGACCTGATCCAGGTGAGGGAGTCCAGGCAGCCCACCCCACTCTCCCCCACCCCATCTGGGCCTGGCCTTCCCACCCCCCTGCCCAAGTGCAGCCAGCAGGTTCCTCATCAGCTAAAGACCCTATCAGGAGCGTGTGTCGCCCTTAGAGTGAAATTGCCCAGGCCCCCGCAGCGGCCACTGCACAGCAGGGCAGGTGTTTGGGTTTTCCGGTCAGAGGGCACCTAGAAATGAGGTGAATTCGAGGCAGAGGGGTTTGGGGAGGGACAGGGTGCACACACAGCCTGACCTACATCCCCTCCCCAGGAGTACGGCACGCCCATCGTGGACCCCACCAACGACATCCGCATCATTGGTGTGGTCACTGTCACCGTGCTGCTGGCCATCTCCCTGGCAGGCATGGAGTGGGAGTCCAAGGTAAGGAGGTGCTGGGGGCCAGGGGCCAGGGTGGGTGGTCACGTGGAGTAGGAGAAGTCGCGAGATCTGGTCCTGGTCCTGGCACTGCCTCTTCTTGTGTGTGTTAGTGGGGCTTGATGTTCTGTTGCTGTGACAAAGAGGCCCTAAGCTTAGAGAGGCTTAAACAAGAGAGACATTTGTTTCCCTCCCGTGTCAGAGTCCAGGAGTCCACAGTCTAGAGTGGGCACTGTAGCTCAGGATGTCAGGCACCCAGCTCCTCCCATCCCTGGAATGTCTAGTTGGCAGGAAGAGGAGAAAGGGAGGGGAAAGGGAGGGGGATTCCCTTCCAGGCTCAGCCTTGAAGTTCCACGTATCACTTCTGCTCACATCCTGTTGGCCAGAACATGGTCTCCTGGACACACATAGCTGCAAAAGAGGCTGCAGAAGTGTGGTCTTTCATTGAGCCAAGGATCAGAGGTGTTTTCCTAAGAACCGAGGGAAGAAGAGATGCTGGGCTCCAGCTGGCAGACTTGCCCAGGTGCAGCCTACGCAATGGCCAGGATCTGGTCCCGCTGTCTCTCGGCACCTCTGTCCGTCTCCCCTCCAGCCTCGCTGGTCTCCTCGCTGCTCCCTGAGTGTGTTCCCCCAGACCATTCCTCGTTGACTCTTCCTCCTCCTTCCGTCCCCACTCAAAGGCGTCCTCCTCGGAGACCCCTTCCCCGGCCGCTCTGCTGACACAGCCCCCTGCCGCATCATGCCCCTCCTGTTTCACGTCTGTGCTGCTCTTACTCTGGTTCACTGTGAGCAGAGCCCGCTGCGTAGTGGGTGGGAAGAGAACCAAGGAGCGTGTGGGAGAGAATGGGGCCTTGGGCAAGTTCTCGGCGGCAGCCCGACCTCAGGCTCCCTCCCCAGGCCCAGGTGCTGTTCTTCCTGGTCATCATGGTCTCCTTTGCCAACTACTTAGTGGGGACACTCATCCCCCCATCTGAGGACAAGGCCTCCAAAGGCTTCTTCAGCTACCGGGGTATGTGTGTGGCTCCTCTGGGGACAGGCACTGGGAGGATGGGACTCCCACAGCCAGGGAGCCAAGCCCACCAGGGGGACCCAACTCAGGCCTTTGTTTCCCAGGGGACGTTTTTGTTCAGAACCTGGTCCCCAACTGGCGGGGCGTGGATGGCAGCTTCTTTGGGATGTTCTCCATCTTCTTCCCCTCAGCCACAGGCATCTTGGCAGGGGCCAACATCTCCGGGGACCTCAAGGTGAGCAGGATGCCCTCCCACCTCCTGGCACTGCTGGCTCTCAGCAGAATTCTGCTCCCTGCCCTGACAGACTCTCCTGCTGGGCACTGAGCCTGGCACCTAAGTGGGGGAAGGGGCAGCACTTCTGAAATGCCGTCCAGTTCAAGCCAAGCCACCTCTGAGGCTGCTGATTGACACCCCCTGTAGGCTAGGTCTCGAGAGGCATCCAAAGTGGGCGAGTCTCCTCTCTGTGCTCTAGGAACTCTCAGCCTGAGGAAGACTGACGTGGCTGTGGCCTTCCAGAGCCCAGGCTCAGCTTGCATATCTTTGCTGGGCTGACATTCTCCCAGGGCTCTGCACTGCCTCGATGCAGGCAGGCTCCTCGGCTTGGCATTCGAGGCCCCAGCCCAGCCCCAGCCCCAGCCACGACCACCATCCCCCTGACCCTGCGCCAGCCTGGAGGAGCTCTCACTTACCCACATCGCCCTGTCACCCCACCACGCCTTTGCCTGTCCTGAAGTCTCTGCCTGGGACTCCCCGCCCTTGCTCCTTTACCCCTCAAAGTTCTGTCCTCCTGCAAATGCCACCTCCCTCCTTACATCTCTCCCAGCCCTTCCCGCCAAGGTCATGGTGCCCCTAGCAGCTTATCCTGTAATGATTTTGGGCTCTTTATGTGTCTGTTCCCCCTGCATCTTGAGAACAGAGACTTTCAACTACATCCCTGTTCCTAATTCGGGGTCTGACACTCATCAGGTGCTCCATGTGTTTGTTGAGTGAGTAGTGGTGAAATGTAGCGAATGAGAAGTGTTAGAGCAGAAGTACAAGTGGTGTGAAGTGGGGGGAAAGAGACTGATGCTGGCTGGGGCCTCCAGCAGAACTTCTGGGCAGAAGCGGGGTTGGAGCTGAAAGGCTAGGGAGCCAGTGCAAGCCAGGACAGGTGGGAGGATCAAAGGAGACTGGGGTGCCAGTACCGGTGAATGGAGAGAAGCCTGGCATTGTGCTGAAAATCACAAATGACCCCTCTCCAAATCCCCAACCCCCTTTGACAGGTGCGTCTCGATGCATTTTTCTTAAGTGAGTTAAAAAGTGTGCATTGGAGGCCAACGTGAAGTCTTGCTCGCCTCTAACTGGGTACGCCCAGGGTGGTGCACAGCTGGGCCTGGAAGTCAGAGAGTGGGCGGCGTGTTTGTCCATCTCTCCCTTTCCTGGCAACAGCCAGCAGAGGCCTGGACAGCCTGCCCCAGGACACTGCAGAGCTCGGGCTGTGCTCCTACATCCTGGTTCCCCTCTGAGATTATTTATTTTTAGGTCTTTGTCTGGTATGTCCAGGTGTCTCTTCGTTGATGGCTTCCAAAGTTTCATCTTGTTCCTTTGGATGGTTTATTGTTTGTCTTATAAACTTTTCTGGCACACCGTACATTTAATATTTTAAAGTGTTAACTCTGGGATTTAGTCCCTGAGCTGTCTGTTCCTTAAGTTTGCATTCAGCTTGTGATATAACAGAGATTTGGTTAGCCAAGAGCTAACAAAAACAAACAAGCAAATTCAAAAACAAAACAAAACCAAAAAACACCTTTCACAGTCTTTGCAAGTTGACTCTGGGCTGACTGGTGCTCTCCCTCAGAGTTTGTCCCTTCTATCAAGAAGATCAGCCAAACGTAAAAATGCAGGGTCTCTTCATTTTTTGCAAGACTGCATCTTGTCTTGGGCTTGTGCTTGCATGATTCCCCTCTTTTATAGGAATCCAATGGCCCCTCTACTTCCTGTGAAATAGGCACTGCCCCTTTCTGGGTGCTCTATTGTGTTTCTTAAAGCCAGTGATCCTTTGACCCAGGTCACTTTGATAATTAATTGTTTCTTACACTGCTTTAGCGGTGGGAAAGCTGTTTCAGCCTGCAGGGCAACTTCTGGGAGGCTCAGCCGGAAACGAATATCCTGGTTCAATCCTTCAGGCGGCCATCCATTAGATTAGCATCCAGTATGCACATAGGGGTTACTGCACTCTCTCCGCAACAGGGTCAGGAACCCACAGTTGGAGTGCAGGCCAGCTCCACGTCACGTCAGGGAGGGAGTGGGGGAGGGGCCAGCAAGGGTGCCTTAAGCTTCTTGTCCCTTTTTTATTTTTTTAATTTATTGAAGTATATCATTCATATATGAACATACATAAACTATAAGTGTTCAGTAAACATCATGAATTTACAAAACAAACATGCATAACATCATGCAGGGCTCCCACACATCACCCCCCGCAAACACCCTGCATTGTTGTGAAACATTTGTTAACAAATCATGAAAGATCATCATCAAAGTATTACTACTAACTATAGTCTGTATCTTCCTCCCCTACACAATTTTTTAAGGATTTATTTATTTATTTTTATCCATTTTTACATCCCCTGTCTGCCCCCCCGCCCCTGTTTTTGCTGTTTTTGTGTCCATTTGCTGGGCAACTCTCTATGTCTGTTTCCTGCCCTCTCTTCTCATCCTTCTCCTCCTGTCTTCACTGGGATTCGATCCTCGGAATCTCCGATGTGGGAGAGAGGCGTCCTACCATCTGCACCACCTTAGTTCCTGGTTTTTCAGTGCGTCTCGTCTTGGGTCTCCCTTGTGTCACTCTCCTGTTACATCATCATCTTGCTGCGTGGGCCTGGCGGCTCACCCGCTTGCGTGGCCTGGTAGTCCATGCACCTTTTATATTTTTCTTTTTTACCAGGAGGTCCCGGGGATTGAACCCAGGTCCCTCCATATGGGAGACGGACGCCCAACTACCCGAGCCACATCTGTCCCCCTGCTATATCTCTTAGGATTGACCAAAGATACCCAAAGTTACGGTCTTTTCCTATACAGGATGGTCATATAATAAATCAGGCTTAGTTTATCACCAGCATTC
>JAQZBX010010316.1:0-44523 GCA_029593785.1 Cabassous unicinctus | reverse complement strand
GTTTGCCATGTGGGAGGCCCGGGTTCGCGTCCCGAGGCCTCCTTGTGAGAGCACGCCGGCCTGAGCGGTGCGGTGGGCTGATGCAGCAACCTCACGGCAGGAAGCGGGTGTGGTGCAATGGATAGGGCACCCGTTTACCATATGAGAGGCCCCAGGTTCGCTTCCCGGAGTCTACTTGTGAGGACAGGCCGGCTTGCGCAGCGCCGTGGGCTGATGCAGCAAGACCTCACAGCAAGGGGGAGATAAGCAGACACAGAGAAGACACGCAGCGAATGGACACAGCAGCACAAGCAGCAAGGGGGGGATAAATAAATAAAATAAATAAATCTTTAAAAAAAAAAAAATGTATATATAGTGCTGTTAATAATTCAAATATATATGTAGTAGTGTTAATGCTGTGCTGCCATCACCACCATCCATTACCAAAACATTTTCATCGCCACAAATGGAAATTCTGTAACAGTTAAGCATTAAGTCCCCATTCCTTACCCTCACTCCAGCCCTTGGTAACCTGTATTCTATTTTCTGATGCCATGTATTTGCTTCTTCCAATTATTTCATATCAGTTAGATTATATAATATTTGCCCTTTTGTGTCTGGCTTATTTCATTCAACATGATGTCTTCAAGGTTCATCTATGTTGTCACATGTATCAGAACTTCATTCCTTATTATGTCTGAAAAATATTCCATTGTTATGTTGATATACCACATTTTGTTTATCCATTCATCTGTTGATGGACACTTGAGTAGCTCCCATCTTTTGGCAATTGTAAATAATGCTGCTGTGAACTTCAGTGTGCAGGTATACCTCAGAGTCCCTGTTTCGATTCTTTTGGGTATATACCTGGAAATGGGATTGCTGGGTCATATGGTGATACTGTACTTAACTTTCTGAGGAACCGCCAAACTGTCTTCCATGGTGGCTGCACCATTTTACATTCCCACCAACAATGAGCGAGTGTTCTTGTTTCTCCACATCCTCTCCAACACTTGTTATTTTCTTTTATTTTTGTAAATAGTAGCCATTCTAGTGGGTGTGAAATGGTATCTCATTATGATTTTTGATTTGCATTTCCTTAATGACTAATGATTTTGAGCACGTTTTCATGTACTTTTTGGCCATTTGTATATCTTTGGAGAACTGTTTGTTCAAGTATTTTGCCCATTTTAAAATTGGGTTGTTTGTCTTTTAACTGTTGAGTTCTAGGATTTCTTTATATATTCTGGATATTCAACCCTTATTAGGTTTATGGTTTCCAAATATTTTTTTCCCATTCTGTATGTTGTTTTTTTACCTTCATGATAAAGTACTTTGATGCACAAAAGTTTTAAATTATGAAGAAATTCCATTTTTCTATTATTTCTTTCATTGTCCATGCTTTTGTTGTAAAGTCTAAGAACTATTGCCTAACACAAGTTCCTGAAGATGCTCCCCTGTTTTTTCTTCTAGGAGTTTCATACTTTCGGTTCTCATATTTAGGTCTTTGATCCATTTTGTATATAATGTGGGGTAGGGTTTTACCTTCATTATTTTGCATATGGATATCTAGTTTTCCTGGCACCATTTGTTGAAGAGACTGTTCTTTCCCCATTGAGTGCAATGGGCTTGGCAGCCTTGTCAAAAATCAATTGGCCATTGATGGGATGGTTTATTTCTGAGCTCTCGAGTCCTTTGGACTATAGGCCTTCCTTGTGCCAGTGCCATGATGTTTTGATAACTGTAGCTTTGTAATACATTTCAAAATTGTGAAATGTGAGTCCTCCAACTTTGTTCTTTTTCAAAATGGTTTTAGCACTTGGTTGCTCTTATGCTTCCATAAAAATTTGGTGAGTGGCTTTTACATTTCTGCAAAGAAGGCTGTTGGAATTTTATTTGAGGTTGTGATGGATCTACAAATCACTTTGATAGCTCTAATAGCTTTGTAGTAGACTTTTTCAGGATTTTCTATGTATAGGATCATGTCATCTGTAAATAGTGAAAGTTTTACTTTTTCCTTTCCAATTTGGATGGCTTTTTTTCTTTTCTTGCCTAACCACTCTGGCTAGAACTTCTAGTACAGGTTGAGTAACAGTTATGACAGTGGGCGTCCTTATCTTGCTCTTGATTTTTGGAGGGAAAGCTTTCAGCCTTTCACCATTGAGTATGATGTTAGCTGTGGGTTTTCCATATATGACCTTTATAATGGTGAGGAAGGTTCCTTCTATTCCTAGTTTTCTGAGTGTTTTTATCAAGAAGTGGTGCTGGATTTTTATCATGCCTTTTCTATGTCAATTAAGGTAATCATGTGTTTTGTCTCTCTTCATTCTCTTAATGTGGTATATTCCATCAATTGATTTCTTAGGTCAAACCACCCTAGCACACTTGGGATAAATCCCACTTGATTTTATCGTATAATTCTTTTAAAGTGCTGTTGGATTTGGTTTCTTGTATATGGTTGAGGATTTTTGCATCTATATTCATAAGGGATATTGGTCTTTAATTTTCTTTTCTTGTGGTATCTTTATCTGGCTTTGGTATTAAAATGAGTTCGAGAGTGTTCTTTCCTCTTCAGTTTTTTTGGAAGAGTTTGAGCAGAATTGGTGTTAATTCTTCTTGGAATATTTAGTAATATTCACAAGTGAAGCCATTTGGTCCTGGGCTTCTCTTTGTTGGGAGGTTTCTGATTACTGGTTCAGTCTCTTTGTTTGTTATTGGTTTGTTGAGATTTTCTATTCTTTCTTGAGTCAATGTAGGTAGTTTGTGTGTCCAGGAATTTGTCCATTTCATCTAGGGTATCTAATTTTCTGGCATACATTTTTTGCAGTATCCTCTTATTTCTTTGAGTTTGGTAGTAATGCTTCCTTTTTCATTTCTGATTTTAGTTATTTATGTCTTCTCTCTTTTTTTCAGTCTAGATAAAGTTTGTTTACTTTATTGAATTTTTCAAAGAAGTAACTTTTGGTTTCATTGATACTCTCTATTGTTTTTTTATTCTCTATTTCATTTATTTCCACTCTAATCTATGTTATTTCCTTCCTTCTGCTCACTTTGGTTTTAGATTTAAAGTGTTAACTCTATGATTTAGTCCCTGAGCTGTATGTGCCTTAAGTTTGTATCCAGTTATTGATATGACAGAGATTTCCTTGAGTGTCAGAAGCTAACAATAACAAACAAACCAATGCAAAAAAACACCTTTCATTGTCTTTGCACATTGGCTCTAGATTGGCTGGTGCTCTCCTTCAGAGTTTAGCCCTACTATCAAGAAGATCAGCCAGAGACAAATGTGAAATGCAGGGTCTTTTTGGTGTCTTGTAGGGCTTGTGCTAGCTTTTTGCCTTAGAAAATCCCTTGTGTCCAAGAATTTGAATGTCCCCTCTACTCCCTGTGAAACAGACTTTCACCCCTTCCTGGATGCTCAATTGTATGACTTAAAGCAGGTAATCCTTTGACCCATGCTGCTTTGACTTAATTGTTTCTTACACTGCTTTAGCTGACTGCTACTGCTTCTGTCTACAGGGAAAATTCTGGGGGGGTGAATCAGAGTTTCTTAGTTCAGTCTTTCAAGCTGCCACCTGCAGATTGGCATTGACATGCAGGCTCTGTAGTATATGCAGAGGTGTTACTCTACTCCATCCAGACCAGCCAGGGCCAGTGATCTAAAGCCGGAGTCCAGGCTGGCCCCACACTGGTGCTGGGGCAGGGTGGGAAAGGGGCCAGCCAGGGCACCACAAGTTTCTCTTTTGATTTTTTTTTTTTTAAGTTTTTTTTTTTTTAAAGATACTTAGATTACATAAATTTTACATTAAAAAATATAGGGATTCCCATATGCCCCACTCCCCACACCTCCCACACCCTCCCACATAAACATCCTTCATTAGTGTGGCACATTCTCTTACCAGTTTTTGAAGCTGTATTTTCTTGATTTGGCACTAGCCCAGTTACTGAAACCCTTTAACTGTTTTCCAGAGTTCTGAGAAGATGGCTCTGTGAGTCTTTGTGATTGTTTAAAGATTATGTGGGAAAATAGCATCCTGGAGTGTCTTATACTGCTATGTTGGTTGATTGGAAGTATATGAATATCTATATTTTTATGTGTATGTAAGCATCTTAAAGCTTTAGAAAAAAGTGCTAAATAGGCATAGTTGATTTCTCCTATTGCAAAATACATGTGGGCAAGCAAGGTTTTACTCAGCAGAAGGTATGGCTAGAATAATGTTTAATGATTTGTGTGAACGTGTGGGAATGGAAGGCAAAATGCAGTCCCTTTGCCTCCATCCTGACTTCTTTTTGATGCGATCCTGATAGGTATTTCAGTTGCCTGGTGGTGCCAGTTTGATAGGAATCTTTAGTTTATAACACAAATTCTGGGAATGCTCTGGTCTCATCTGTTCCAATTTAGGTCAGGAGCAGGGTAAGTTTGGCTGAGGATGGCAGCTGCCTCTACAGGTCTGTTCTGAATCAGCTTCCAGTCCAGGGTTTCATTCCTGGACTTCTTTGGTGCTTTCTGCAAGGTTTCAGGAGCGCCTTAGATGGATATGTCTCTCAAATAAATGTCTTAAGTGTGTACCCTGGGGTCTGAACAGGCCAATCATAGGAGATCAGCCTATGCAAACTAAAGGGCTGTCCAGGGATCTGCCTGCAAAAAAGCTTTGTCTAAAACCAGTCACTGCTTGTTCAACCACCTGACCTCAGCTGACTTGTAGCTAATGGTAGGGTGGCCCGTGTGAAACATCGCTTTGCAAGTAGCTGGCATAGATCCTGGGGAATAACTCCTTTGCTCAAGTATAATGGGGTGTTTGGCTGTTAGAGAAAAAAAATCTGTCAGACACCTGGAAGAAAAAGGGAAGAAAGATGTCAAGGTGCTATTTTAAAAATAGTTTTTTTGCAGTAGTGTCTGTTTAATAGTGCATGTATATATTAATAACCTGTAGTTTTATTTTCTTTGGTACTTATCCTATGATATTTAGGTAGCAGATTACCAAACCTCATAGAGATTTTACTATGGAAAGTCCCAAAGATTTGGTGCCTGCCATCTAAATGAAGAGTGAGGGCATATCAAGCAGCAGTGAATGATATGAGTGTATAATTAGAGCCAAAGTGAATGGTATAGGCTGGGAATGCTACAGGGGTTTAGAGAACAGGGAGGGCAACTAAGGATTCCTCTTTCCTTCTCAAGGGTAATCCTTCTGCCTGATCCCAGATGAGCAACTCCTTCTAAGTATCCTAGACTCTTTGCCTCCTGCATACTAATATGTGCAGTTCACCCTCTCTGATTCTTAAAAACCTCTCCTCTGGACCATCTTCTCCTTGAACTATGTTATTTTACTTCTTTACCACACAATTTAGGAGACTGTTCTGCTTTCATCATTTTATTTTCTTACCTCTTATCCTTAGCAATCAAGCTCCTGTCCCTCCCACTCGCCTGAAATCGCTCTCCCCCTGTTGGTGTGGTCCTGGCAAGAAAGAGGTGGCAGGCCCAAGGTATGGAGAGCCTTTACTAGAAAGTCTCAATCCACCTAGGTTTTATTGGGCAAATTAAATGGCAAAGCATATAAATCAGTCTGGCCCTTGCTATCCAGGAACTTATAATCAAAATCAAGCTAAATTTCTGTGTTTTATGACTTTGATATTAGAAGTCAAATCTCAAAACCCAGATACTATGGGGCAATCCAGATTATTTAATTGAACTGTCTGGATTTTTATTTTCTAGTATACCAAAAGACTAGAAAGCCTTTTTATTTTCTAGTATACCAAAAGACTAGGACTTTATTTTCATTGTTATAATATTCTTTATCGTAGTATTGGTTCATATCAGTTATATTCACCGATATAAAGACAGATTAGTGTATGTGTTTGTGTACTTGTCAACATTTTGAAGCTAGGCAAAATATAACTATACCTTTCTAGCTAGGAAAGAAGGAAAAATCTTTCTGCTGTTCAACTGTAATGCATAATTCTGCAATTAAATATCTGCATTCCTTTAAAAATCACTTTCCTTTTTACTTATGTTTATACTTATTTGTGTTTAGTTCACTGTGAATTTTTAAATAAAAGAAAATAACTTACACTAGTTTTTGAATAAGGAGACAAGGAATTATTCAAGCTTCACAAATAGAATCATAATGTTTTAAACTGTGAGGGACTTTCCATGAAGTCCAACCTCCTCATTTTATAGAAAAGGAAACAGAAGGCCCTAAAAGGTGAAGCAATTTGCCTAAAGAGATGCAGCTCATTAGTGGCTCAGCCAAAACTCAAATCCAGGACTTCTGGCTTTCAGTCCTGTGACAGAAAGAAAGAAAGAATGAGAGAGAGAGAGGCAAAAGAAAAAAGGAAGTTGGAGAATTCAGCTGACATATTGCTTTAATTCTCTTACCTCTTTGTAAAGTGTGAAAAATCCTGATGTACTTTAAAAGAAACATTTAAAAATGTATCAGGACTTGTAAAGAAGATCAGGAATATTTGTGATACGCTAATTAGAAAATATCTCATTATGTGAGAAACAGGAACCTTGGCAGAGGGAGAAGCTATTCAAAGTAACTTAAGAAAACTTCAAAGGTAGGACAAAAGAGTGCTCTTTTTATTTATTTGATAATGTGTGGCTGCCATCACATTTCTGATAAGGTCTGACACCTTTATAATCAACCCCATAGAAACTGGGGGAATCTGTCAGACACATGGAAAAAAAAGCAAACAATTTCATTTCCATCTGAGTTCCCTCAGGTGTAAGTCAGGGCCTTTCCCACAGTGCTTGCCTGCCAGACTTCTTCCTGTAGAAACTTGTCAGTGCCACCACTAGTAGTTTGCAAAGGGATTATATTTTGGCAGCCATGCTAATCACTCCAAGGTGACCCTCTATATGGAGAAACAAATCCTTTTCAGTTAATGTCATAGTATACTAATCCAATGATGCAAATAATTATTTGGGGAAAAAAAATCAAAATATCTCCCCACTACTACTTATTTCCCCAAATAGCTTCTATCTAGAAGTGCTGTTTCTTCCAAAGAAGTCCTAAATAATATGGAGAAAAACACCAGAGCCTGGTCAAATTTCAAATTGAGAAGCACACATGAACCCCCAGAACTGAGAGGTCACCACCCCCAGGTCCTCACCCCTTTCTTCCGTGTGTGTGTGTGTGTGTGTGTGTGTGTGTGTTTGTGCCACGTGAGGCCCCATCTGGTGGGTTTGCCGCAGAGGAGCCCCTCATCCGGCTGTGGTTGCACAGAAAGGGCAGGATTTGGGCCACTCTCAGCCTGTGAAGTTATGACAGCCTCTAGGTAGAGAAGGGGATGGGAAAGGTAAGGACACCTCAAAATACCAATCCTGACTTTAGAAGTAACTTTCAAGTGGGATTGAGAAAACGTGGATTTTGGAGGTAGAACAAACTGATTTGCCATCCCAGTTGTTCTGCCTATTAGCTGTGTGACCTTGGAGGTTTTTTTTTGTTTTTTTAATTCAATGAGATTATATAATGAAATGCCTAGGGCTCATCGTGGGTCCTCAAAAATATTAACAACTGTTTTTATTCCAATATTCATGATTATACAACACTAATACAGCAAGAACTGTCTGTTTAAATCAGGACCCAAAAGAGAGCCCAAATATAACGTGTAGCTTGACGAATCATGACAAAGTAAACAGAACCAAGAAACCACCATCTAGGTAAAAACTGGAACCTTACTGGTACCAGGGAGGCCTCCTCATCCCTCCCCGCCCCCATCACCTCCCCATCCCTTCTTCCCCAAAGTAGCCATTTCCCTAAACTCCTAGCACTCAACAAATATTTACTACAGGTCTCCTGGATTCCATGCACTAGACCACAGTGGACAAGGCAGCCGGGATTCCTGTTCTCACGGAACTTACTTCCTGGAGGGAGGAGATAGGTAATAAAATATACATGAAAAAATTAAGGTGATTTCAGATATTGGCAAGTGTTAGGAAGAAAATAAAACATGCTGTCGAGGGGCACCTCAGAAAGGGTGGTCAGGGAAGGCCCTTCTGAAGAGGTGACATTTGAGCGGAGACCTGACTGAGGAGGGATCTGGGTGGGCCTTGGGAATTACTTGGAGAAGAGCTGCGCATGCGCCGGGAGCAGGACGGAGCCGGCCCTGAGGTGAGGAGGAGTCGAGATGAGTTTGGAGGACAGGAAGAAGGCTAGAGTGGTATGAGAAGCAGTCTCTGAGTGGGCAGGGTCCAGAGGGGAAGGAATCAGGTATTGCTCTAATTAAAATGTCTTTTAAGGTAAACCGAAACCAATGCCGTGAGAGAAACAAAGCACTGAGGAGGTTCAGGTGCAGAGATTGCTTCCACCCCATTTCCTTATAAAAAGGGTCCTGCCACACATTGGACAACGCTTTTTTCTTTTAAAATATTCTCACAGGGAAGGTCTCAATTGATCTTCATAACCACCTTTGTGAGGTCTATGAGAAAGGTATGATTAATTCCTGTTTGAGATGAGGCGATTGAAACTGTGAGGGCTTAAGACTTGTTGCAGGACATTTTTTCCTCACCAAGGAGCCCCATCCATCCTTATAGGAGGTATTCGGGTTATTAATGTCCTAATGGCTTTAAATCTCCCTTAAAAACAAAAACAAATGAACTACAGGGGACAAGTAGTCTTGTGTCTTCCAAGGGATTGTTTGCAGAATATCAGTCATATATAGAATTCATGAAAGAAGGAGTCTCAGGTTGAGAAAATGTGGAAATGGTGCACAGTGCCCCCTTCCCAATTGGAGATTCCCAATGTAAAATATTGTAAAGGCTCTGAGAAGCTCTGCGGTAAAGCGGCATACTAACGTAGCTATTTCCTGCACCAGGCCATAGAATCCGTTTTTATATGCAGTAGCATTAACATCTCAAGGAATGCAAATTCTGAGAAATGCCATTTGGAAAACAAGCTCAGAAAGTTCCTATTTAGTGTTTATTAAATGGTCTCTTGAAAGAGTTCAATTATTTTCTGAGCCTGAAACTCTGTGAAAGGGTGAGAAACAATATTTGTAAAACACATCCATATGCTTATAATAAAGAACTTGGATAAATGGAGATTCAAAGTGTTGAAAATCATAAATCCACTGCTGTTTTGAACACTAATGTTAATTACTTTGCCCTTTGAACCCACAGCATTTCCATTAGTATTGTGCTATGACTGGCTTGTACTTCTGAATTCTAGGATCTCAAAGCAGGAACCAGTCTTATCTGGTTTAAAAGAAAAAATGTTCTAACCACAGGTGGCTTTGATTTTGGATTATTATCTACAAGAATATATATTTATATAGAAACGGCTCCATTTATAGATCACTTGCAATTATTTCTGCCTGTTTCCCTACAGATTCCTCTTCTTTTAAAATTTTTCTTGCTTTCATCTAGATATTAACCCTATCTGAACTTGCAGGAAATGTATTTGATAGGCATTCGCAGAAATCCCACTGAACTCTGGCAAAGTCTGTGGAAAAGTGCCTGATTTACTTCTAACATCAACTTTCTGATTCCTCACCGAATTTAAACATCTAACACCTTTATCTCTTTTCATTTTCCTGCTCCACCTGTGTTGTCTTCTTCGTTTAGTTAACTCTGTGGTCTACACTTTTAAAAAATATGAATGTTGCTTTGATACTCTGCATTGCTTGAAGTTCAGCATTTCTCAAATTAAGTTCTCAAAGCAAAAAGTTTTGAAACACAGAGGTGAATGCTGCTGTGTAGTGTGGGATTTCTCGGTGCTTTCAGTATTCTGTATGCAGTTAATGTCCAGAAGGAAGATAGAGCAGTTAGTGTTTTCCAAACTTATTTAACTTTTGAATCCGCACATCACTGCCCCCTTGAGTAGTAATTTATAGGAGTGTTGTTCTGCAAATCCCACTTTGGAAATGTCTGTTGTAGTATCAAACCCAAGTCTCTTAACCTGGATTTTCCTTAACCACTCTTCCAGCATTATGGCCCATTTTCCCTTAAAGTTTCAGTCATAGCAAAACTAATGATTTTATAATTCTAAAACCTTTGCATTTTCCCTTTTTTTTTCTTTTCTTGTGATATTCCCTCTCTCTTCTTTGTTTCTTTCCCAGCAAATCTGGAATGCTTTCTTCTCTTTCTTCTGCATGTAAATGGAAGAAAACCCCAGCACCTCTGGGGCCTTTCTGACCAGCACAAACCACAAAGAAACTCTCAGGGGTCTTATCATCTACACCACACCTTTAGCTAGTATTAGGAACATTTACTGTCTTGTGGTTTATCACATATATGCTTTCTCTGCTCCTTGCTCATATTGTGTGTACGTGTGCATGTGTGTTGAATCTCTAGTTGAGCTTTGCACAAGTAGAAACTCCATTGAATGAAAAGGACAGTTAGCATGTCATTTTGAAAACTGATTATTCATTCGCTCTCCTCTTGGATACTAGGTTTTAAAGTGACTGGGGTGGGTAGATGGTTGGTTTACCAATCTCCTGTTCCATGAGAAAAGGAACAAACTATTGTTACAGAAATTACAGCAGATTAACATAGTAAGCATGTAGGAGATGCCTGGCTCTGTGAATAAAAAAACATTTTCTTCCCTAAATGAATTTACAGTCTGTGGGGAGAAATAAATGTTATAATGCAATTTAATAAAAGACCATGCTAGTAGTATCAAAAAAACATTATAGAAATATAGAAATGAGCATGGTTAATTGAGAGTGAGAAGGGCTGCAGGAAAGCTGGTATAAGGAATCTAAGGGATGTAAGGGGAAAGAGTCACCCAAGAAGAGAGTGTGATTTAGGCTAAAAGTGTCCAGGGAAGGAGGAATTTGGAAGGGGGAGAGGAGGGAAGATGTATCCTAGCAGAAGAAATAACAAGAATGAAAACTTTGGTCGGGGTGTGGGGTGGGGTGGGGGGCGCAAGAAAGCCTTGGAGTGTAAGTTGCATGGGAAGGTGTTGCGGAAGATTTTCTTTGGGGGTCATACTGTGGAAGGATTTTTACCATTTAGACATCAAGGGTCCACTAAAACAAAGTTTAATCCCATGAGTGATATGATCACATTTATGCTTTAGGAAATGGAAAAGGGAGTTGACTACAGATGAATAAAATGAGGATCCAACTGAGATTGTAATGGATCCAATTATCTTGATTATTCCCAGCAGATCTGGGTATAAGGAGTGGAGAAGAATTTATAGCCTAGATCAGGCAGAGGGAAAACGCACATGCAAGTGACCATTTTCTTTCAAAGTAGATTTGAATTGCTCTCTGGAATAATGTAGACAATGTAGGTGCCTTGAGCTCTTGCTGTCCACTCTCAAGTGGCCCATGCTTTGTATACTCCCTTATAACATATGCTTAGCCCATTTTATGAAGATAAGCTAACCCTGAATGTGTTCTTTACTTGCCTAAAAGCCTGTTTGCTGATTTTCCTAGTGGTCTTTCTCTCCAGATCTCTCTATCTGGCAGCTTCCAAGATATCATATTGTAATGAGCGCGGAAAGAATGTTCTCCATGGAGAACCGGTTCTGACACTCTGAAGATCCTGTTTCTCCTGGTGCTTTGAGTAGGAAGCTTCAGTCTTCAGGGCTTCAGGGCATGATTTAAGAACCATCTGTTTTAATCAGGCATTTTGCCTGAATTGTGGAGAAGGGGAGCCTGTGGGGGGAGGGGGTTGGTATATACTCTATTCTCCTAATTAGATCAGAATTATTGTGCAAGTGCCAGAGGCTCAGACACTGATGTGTTTGTATTATTTATGTCATTGTTGTTTTTCCCTTTAATTACTCTTTAGCTTCAAGTTTCAAAGTCCCTCATTTGTGTTTTAAAGCAATTTATATTTTTGGAACTCTCAGATTTTTTTTTTTTACATAAAAATTACTGGGTCTTCTTTATAGTGATTATTTTATGCATATACCATATCTCTACATGATAAAAACACTTACAGTGTTTGAGGAATTGTTCTTCATGCCAGACAAATTTATCTAATTCTCCCAGTAACTCACTGAAGTAGTTCCTTTTATTATTACCCCCGCAGTATAAATAAAGAGACTGAAAGAGAGGGAATGGTGATAGTGGTACAGCTGAGATTTGAACCTGGGCAGTCTAGATCTAGAGTCTGTGCACTTAACCATTCCATTCCATTACCTTTCCTCAGAAAACTTTCACATTTGCTGCAGTGTAGAAGGATGCTGCTAGCTCCTCATTTTTCTAAAAGAAAACATTTACTCTTTAACTAATGTTCCAGATAGGAGCCATACACTCCCGGCTAAGTTATTCCTTTCCTTTCCGAAAAAGCTTGTTGAAAATACAAATTACATAAAAAGTTACCAGGAGGGCTTAGTGTTTAGGAGATAGTAGAGTAAGTGGAATGAGTCAAAAATCAAAAGAAGTGAGTTTGAATTTTAGCTGTGACTGTGTAAACTTGTGCAAGTTTCTTAAGTTTTCTGAGCCTCTTTCCTGACTTTTAAAATAATTTCAGTTTTAAAGTTCCAAAAACAGTGGCAGTAACTGGTTTTGGTTGCCTTTGTGAGAGATGTGGAATCAGGACTGGTTCCATTAAGAATTTTGCCGGAAGATGTGTAGCTAAACAGAGCAGGAGTTGAGGAGGAAGGCATAGGGTCTCCCAAAGAAACATATATTTCAGATAAAATTCATCTTGTACTACTGTATTATATTTCTGGCATGCTATTTGTCATTTTCATAGAAGCATGTTTTTATACCAGATTATAAATTGCTACCATTTGAAATTTTGTCACTATTTCCTGTTAGCACAAGTATAATCATCATTAACAGAAAGAACAAAAGTTAAAGGGGTTTGCATTTTTTTCATTTGTCAGTTTTGTTTATGAATCAGATTTAATTTGAGCCCAATGTCTTGACAACACTTCAGGTTTAGCCAGTGACCATTGTGCTTATGATAATATTAGAGTAGCTCTGACTTTTGAATGAGATTGTTATTCCCATTTAAAATTTAATATTTGATCTGTAAGATTTTTTTGTTTGTTTCTCATAGCATTGTTGATGGAAACTTACATGCTACTGTACAAAAAAGCCAAAAAAAAAAGGATTGAGATTCTAATACATTAGGTTAGTATTAGATTAGCCCCCTTCTTTGGGAGCCCCTTTTTATTGCTCTTGCTAAGTGTAACATTTAACTTTTCTCTAATATTCTTTAAAAAAAAATGTAGGTGTAGAGTAAAATTTAGGCATGTGTAAACTTTTAATTATCTGAGTCTTCTAAATGTCAGTAGTATAAATCTTTGAAGTTTGTTTTCTTATGACTACTATTTTTGAACTGACAATTTGATAGCAAGATAAACTTTCTTCCATTACGATTTGATAGGCTTTAACTGTGCATTCATGTATAAAATTTTTTAAATATTAGATCCCTGATAGCAAGGTGAGGAAAAAGGGAATAAGAAATATAGGCTTAAATATAGTATATGAAACGACCAGTATATTTTATTTTGTAAATCGGCATGACTAGAAATTGAAGCAAATCATCCTCACATTTGCTACCCTGTGGTACAAATTAGAGGAAAAAAAAGACTATCTTTTGTTTATAATTGTTTTTATTTTTCACAGAAGTGGGGCCTATTTTTATTTGTCAGGGGATCAGCCAATGATTGAGCTCTAGAGTTGCCTATAGACAACTTTATAGATTTTAGAGTAGATTAAGGTGGGTGTGTGTTCATCCTCTATACATATTCCATATGTAAATCCCCTGAGTGTTTAGAAAATACTTTTCCTCTGACCGCCCACTTTCATTTGCTGATAGCTCTTTTAGAAAGTTCACTAAAATTCTGATTGATTTTAAAACTCCTAGATGACCTTTAAAACTAATTGGTACTATTTACCAAGAGTTTAAGCAGGGATTAAAAAAAATACATGACAAGAAGAGGGTGAAAGAATAGAGCTTGTCAAGCCCAAGAATCCAAGGGAAAAAAATGGATGGTGATGTGGTAGATATGTCATTTCTTGGACAAGGCTGCTGAGGGAAATGGTACCAAATGAGCTTTGGTGAATGTTAAGTCTCATTTTCTGCTTTGTCATTTCATCATTATAGGTATATAAAAATGTCCTAGACTCTTAGATCAGTGGTCCATCCAACCATGATCCTGCTATACAGTGGGACTAGGGGCCAGTGGTTATCTGTCCTTTGTTTCCTGAGAATGGGCTTTCATTTAGTACCTCAGCATATATTTCCCATCCAAGCTCTTCTCCCACATAGTTAATTCTTGGCTTGTGCAATCACTTTTATTCTATTAATAATAATTTAGCCTCTTTGCTGGGCCAGGTTCTGTGCTGGGCTCAGGAGATATAAAGGTAGATAGCTTCCTCTCAAGGATATCTCACTGCCTGGTGCAGGGGAAACAGACAGGGATGCAATTAATCACAAAATGCTGAGTGTTAGAATACAGCACCCACAGATACTTGGGACACAAAAGGAGGAACTGATTGCTTGGGGGAGTCAGAACTCTTAAAAACTTTTATTCCTGTAGTTTGAAATTTGCATAATAGTGAAACAAATTAATATACGGGTGTCACCCTATGCCTTTCAAACACTGGGGTGTGTTCTAGATATGGGATTTGGTCCCTCAGTGGGCAAGTCTGTATTTACCCACAATGCCTCGCTTTAGCATCATCACTATTACAGATGCCTCTCAGTGGCATCTGAGGTGAAATGTAGTAAAACATTTAAACATTAGGTCAATAAATCACAGAAACTGTTTTGCTAATAAAGTTTAGTGATATTTTTGGAGAAGACACTAGATTCACAGATAGATTCACGGGTTATCCTTTAAATTTTTCCTGTATCTGTTGGTTAGATAATGGAAGTTCTCTCTAGGTCTGGCTTACTCAGGTCGCCTGGGTGTGTTGGTGAGGTGGCAGAACCTTTTCCAAAGATGAATATCATAACTTAGGTGAATGTCGTCCAGGTATACTTGAAAACCTGGGGAAATGAGGAGCTGATGATTAAATTAGAGGGAGGCATTACAGCAGCACTGTGATCCTGATTCTTGAGAAAGAATTCAGAATTTTTGTTTCGTTCCTACTCTTGTCCACGAAAATATGTCTTTAATACAATACAATGATCCCCCCTGAATCTTATTGGTTTATTTGTCATTTTGAGGAGTTCCCCGAGGTTTATTTGACTTTGGTATTAATCCTTATGAGAGAGACATGAGGACATAGCTCTGGGGAATTCAGATTATTTTCTATAACTTTAAACAATCTGGTTAGTGAAATTAAAGCTACAGTAGTACAGTGTGTGTATGCTGTTTTTAGTATACATGACAAACACAAGAAAGTAAGCTCTGCCGTCTAATGACACATTTTTGCCACTGAAAGGAAAGAATATAGACAATAAAGAAAATATAAAGCACCACTTAATAATGCTGTCAGAGCCATTGGGGGGGCTAGGAAAAGGCTATATAGAAAGCTATTCAGAATCCATGTTTGAATCAGTGGTGCATATAAATTAATAGGCAGAAGCAGATTTTCTAAGCTCCCTATCCGTATAGCAATAGGAATCCCATGATAGATTAAAAGCCATATACAAATTTATCACTTTTTAACTTGTTATATTTTCATCATTGAAGGTAATTTATATTAATATATTTATATACTACATGACTACAGAATTTTGGACATAGGAAATGTTTTATTCCTTGGATTTATCAGTAAAGGTGAAATTTAGACAGAATTTCCAGAATGCTTAGAATAGTCATTTATGACACTATTAATTTGTCGCACTCAGAATTAATCTTTATTAATTTTGGCTTCACTAATTTAAAATTTGGGAATATTTGGAGAAATGTTGGATTTTGGTTACTTTTGTGAGATTTGTGAAAGGGCTTGTTAGATTATATAATTGTATAAGTAAAAACAACCAGTAACTATTTAAAGCTACTTAAGAGACCATTGTTTGGAAGTTCCCATATACTTAAGAACATTGATAAGCTATTTAAAAATTATTCTTCTCAGTCATTAAAGGAATCCTGGAGATTGTTTATTTTCCCTTGCTTCTTTTTTTTTGGATATATTAATTCCAGACTCTGTTAATGGCAGGTGCAAGGAATGGGCTTTTGATTAAAAGAGGACTACTCAAACCAGGCAGTTCAGAAAGTGACATGTGGCTCTTTTCACAAAATTTGTTTATGAGATGATTTGGAGCTCAGAACTCATATTTCCATAGGAAAAAAAATAATTTTAAGTAGTGAATAAAGTTTTAGACTAACCCATCAAAGTCTATTTCACTCTTTATGCAGCTGTAATATCATGGTCTTAATAGCTCTGAACTATAATACTATTTGTTTAGTCTACTGTTACTGGTAGTAGAGGCAAAGTGTGATTAAAATGGCTTTGGTGAGCTGGCTTGGTAACTAGTGTGACAATTCTAACAAACTATATGTGAGTCTGTTCTTTAGAAAAACTGATTGTGTTCTAAGAGTTCATTTGTGAGGAAATGACTATTTGTAGTAACTAAGTGTTGTTCAACTTTAATATTTCTTTCTAGGACATCAAAAACAGTTTATGTATATTTTAACTATCAGTAGTACATCCATACTCTTGCAGTATTATTTGCTTTTTTCAGCTGCATTAGGGATGATAAGGTTTTTTGTACGTGGGTCTGTGGCATGAATTGCCGTCCATAATATTGTTTTTTTGGAGACAATGCATTCTGTGACTGATTGTAGTTTATAAATTTCAAATCAAAGAGCACCTGTGTACATATTTGAATTATAAGCTTTCAATGAATGAGAGCAAGATATGTTTAGTAATAAAAATCTTTAGATTTAAAACTCTTTCTTTGGATGATTCTCATAGCATTTTCATCTTTATAAGGTCTTTCAAAGTCATCATTATGAATTTCATTTAATGTTACATTGAACAGGTTAGTAAAAGTTTTCAGTTATTGCAATACTAAAAGTATTAATACCTTAATACCTAATAAATAATAATTCTATTAATACTTAATAGAACCCTGTTGCTAGAACCATGTTCTTGAAAGTCTGAAAGTATAGTTACTAAGAGGATTCTTTACAATCTGTAAAATTTCACAATTTTTATTAATTCAAGCTAGGCTTCCCACAGCAAGCCCACATTCATGGAGTTTACTGAATGTGAAAATATTTCTCTTGCTTGCAGCCTTATCTGATTCTATCTGAAAGTTAAAATTAAGACAACCAGAAATCATGCATGATACTGGATGTCTTAATTGTTTTCTAAAATTATTTATGAGTTTTTAAATGCCTTAGATTCCCTTCTTAACTATTTCAACTAATGTGGGACCGCAGTGATTCTTGACTGTGGTGGTGGCACCATTTATGGCTGGGTTCACCAGGGGATGCTGTGCTTTCTTGGGAACCACAGTCTTTGTACCTTAGTCAGATCCATCACTCCAGGTATGCCCATAATTTCTTTTTCTTTGTCGACTCTCTTTCTTTGACTGCTGTGAAATCTCCTCAGGAAATAAGAATACCTTGCCTTCTTGGCCGCCTTTCGGAGTGCATGTCTTTTTTCAGTGCCTCTGATAGGCATTTCCTGCTCTGTTTTCAAATCTTGCTAAAGTTGAAAATGTTTTGAACCTTGAGAAATACATATCCAGATCTACTTTCAGTACTAATGCCAGTGAGTAAAATTACACTAATTGCTTTTAATCTCCTAGTCACTTTAGTTTTGATATGAGAACATTGTGGTGTTTGTGAACTGGCTTTGGTGCCAGAAAAATAATATAAAACCATTTCTCGGGAAAATAGTGCCATTAGGAGTCATCATCAGCACATAATAATGGCAATTAATGATAATCAGGGGCCAGCTTATTGCCTGCCATATCTGACTCTTTTTTAAAGGAACAAAACATATGAAGTTTATTTTATTATTATTATTATTTTACTTTGTGAAAGTATTTTTACATCTGCTTGTGATTATTCTGCCTTGTAACTACCACCTCAGGCACAGTTCTTTCTAGAGGAAAAAAATGAATTCCTTATGTAATAAGTTATCGTTTGGAAAATTTCTCTGACAGACTATGAGCTCTTCTTATGAAACATTCAGTATAAAAAAAAGTTCAGCTATAATTAACTACAGAAATATGGGTTTAAACAGAAACATAGTGGATCTTGCGTGTCCAAGTCAGTTACTTTTGTAAGGATGAAAATTTGTGCCTCATGTATTAATGTAATAAGGTACTGTGACACGTTGCAGGATAAAAAAACAAACAAAATACTCTGTTATCTGGATAAACTATAACTTGTACAAAGTCAGCATGCCATCAAGTGGGTCCATTTGGACCTTGTTCAAAATTCTTGTTCAAGATAACTTATTTATTAGAAATACCTTCAGTTGAGGATTATATGCAACATATACTCTAAAGGAAAGTTATAGTCAGTTATAACTTTAAGTGTATGCATAGATACCTAAAAATCACAAGTGTTTCTTAATTTAAATATAAGGATGAACCACAAAGGCTTTATGTCCAAATTGAAATAGCATATTTAACATTGATAGCAGAAGAGCCTTCTTGCAGATTGTGATGTGTAGAGTTTTAAAATTAGAAGCAGGGTATGTTGCAACTTAAGAAGCATATGATATAGTTGTTGCTAGGGGAAGTGTACTGCTTTTGCCAATACTTGAGTAAATAAACATGATAAACCCACATAAATTGATGGCTCTGGTCCTGGTTAACTCATTGGCCATCTGCTTATTTTTTTTAATCCTGTGTTTTCTCACCCTGCAATATCTGTGTATCTGACACTTTGGAATTGAGATCTGCTGTAATGAGATTAGTCAGTCATTTTTGTGGTTCTGCTGTTTGCTTTTCAGTGAAAGTTTGAAAATCTGTGAAGACCATAGAATCAACAATAAGACATAAAATTTTCAGAACGTCACGTCCTGATCCTTGTATACAGGCTGTGAATGTTACGTCTCAGATTTTTAAAGTGTTACTTATTTTCCAGAAGCTGTCTGTTTATTTTTAATATAAAAGAGTCTTAAGTCTTTTCTCTACATGTTATATCCTGTTGGCATGTTCAGATCTGTCTATAAGCATTTTTCTATTATGTACATACAAAAATTTGGAGGATTCATTTATTTTTTTGGGTGTACTGGTCTAGATTTCTAGAAAGGTGTTGCAGATTGCTTTGAAAACTGTTAAACAACAACTGTGCTAGTAACATACATGCTGTACAACCTTGCTTCTGAAAAACACTGTGATCTGAGGATTGTTTTCATAGAAACAGTGGAAATAATAATAATACCACCTTTTACTATTTCACAGGTAGATATAAAGGATAAGTGAGACAAAGTATGTGAACGTGCTTTGAGTTCTTTCATAGAAAGCTATTTAAATCAGGCATATAATTAGTTTCATCACCATTATTAAATTTGTGCTTCTACTGAAAATTGCCCAGGGAAAGCCACAGTAATGCACTGTTGTGGTTGTACAAGCTCATTGCTGTCAGGCTGTCCTACATGTAAACGGCTGTTTTCTTAGGATTCTAACTCCAGTGCTCTGCAGTGAGCTTGAATTTTCTCAAATTCAAGATCATGGACCAGCTCCATTCTCCAGACTTTCTGTCCCCTACCAGATACTTGCCTTTTGTCCCACAAGAGCCCATTCTTCTTGCCACATGAGCTGGATATTATGACAGTTTTGCTTGTGGCTTCCATTAAGTGAGTGATGGGAGGACAGTCATTTTATCTTTATTAGAGAAGGAATCGTCTGACTCAGACACAGTCGAACCAATACCCCAGCAGATGGCAGGAAACTGACTGCAGAGACTTGGAGAAAAAAATGGCATTGATGTGTCCAACCCACGTTTTACACTACAACTTTGTTGAGTTATTTTCTTATCAGTGACGTTGTGGGGAAGTCTTCATCCCCAGGTAAAAGTGACCCTTTCTTTAAGCCATTTTTCTTTGGGTATGCCTGGATGTTCTCCTGTTCTCTTCAACTCTAGCCTCACTGCATTCACAGCTGAATAAGAAAGTTCTTTTTTTTTTTTTAAGATTTTATTTTTATTTATTTATTTATTCCCCCCCTTACTGCTTATGCTTGCTGTGTCCATTTGCTTTTGACATTTTTCTTGGTCTGCTTGCCTCCCTTTGTTGAGTCGTCTTGCTGTGTCGGCTCACCGTGCCACGCAGGCCAGCTTGCCTTCACCAGGAGGCCCCGGGAATCAAACCCGGGGCCTCCCATATGGTAAACGGGAGCCCAACCAATTGAGCCACAGCTGCTTCCCAGAAAGTTCTTTTTGTACTTGCAATCTCCTCAAAGGAGGAGAGCCATGTGGCCAGAGCTTAGATTCACAGAATTCTCTTGAAGCAGCTGCAGCCTCTGGAAGACTGTTTGTCTCCTGGAAAACTCAGTCTCTCTCCAGAGAACTAAAGATTATTAATGAGCTTTCGTCACATTGTTGAATGCTTTAAAATGTACTTATTATTTTAAGCATTTGTACAGAACTCTTTCTACTAGCATCTTCCCCTTGATTTGTAGAAATGTGCACATGTGTATTCAGAGGCTACACATCTATCTTACAATTTTATAGTATAAATTATAATAGCATATTGTGGGATTTCTTTGCTTTCTGTGCATTCTCAAGAATAGCACCACAGACATGTCAAAAGATCCCATCCCTCTGTACTGTTTTCAGACTTGGTGAGGCTCTCTGCTGCCTCTTTCACTGGTCAGCATTCTGCCCCTTCAGTTGCTGGCAAAGCCTGTTTTTAGTTCTTACTCTGAAAAACCCTGAAAGTTCTTTCTTCCTTTTTCTCTCTTCCCTCCACTTCCCATAGGCTTTAATCTCACATGAGTAGTGATGAGTACTATGGTCAGGGATTTGGGAGATGAGGCAGAAGGGAAGAGGCCAGTTGTGCTTCCTTCTCCCCTTTCTTCCATCCTGTTACATAAGGGGAGCACTTCCCAGAGGCCATGTCACTTTTATAGGGTGTCTCTGCATTTGCCCCAGGCAAAGTCTCCTTTTGGGGAGAAGAGCCTCAGCTCTGTTACCTCACGTTCTCCCTCAGGGCTATGGGAGCCAGCCGCCTTTTGAAGCGGACCTTCCCAGCCTCTACATGGTCTGCTTCCTTCACCTTTCCTTTAGGAGCAGTTTGCAGAGCTCTCTGGAAAACTTTTCTGCCAGGATATGTTTTGTCAAGAGAGAGATGAAGAGGAGGGTACACATAGAACATGGCTCTTGAGTGGGATGGAGTTTTGCTTATTTTAATTTTCTATCAATACCGTAGATAAGGTTGACCCAGAGGCACCCCAGTCAGCTAGAAATTTTCCAGGAACCTTTTGCTGATGCTGTCCTTGAACAGCACAAGCTTCCCAGGCGATATAGGTCTCTTGATGACCCAAGTTCTGTTTCATGGAGAAACCTGAACCCTGTCTCTGACACACACACTTCTTTGACAGAGACTGTGTCTTATAATTTGAACTTTGAGGAGAGACTCCAAGCAGTCCCATTCATTACCCTCAGCTTGGCCCAGGCCCAAGCTCCTGGCAGCCTCCCAAATGTGCCTGCTCAGGCTGTGCGTGACGGCCTTCCAAAGAGTGTGCGGCAAATTTGGAAAGTCTGGACTTCGTTTCCTTTGGGGAAAATGCCAGCTTTGGCTTAGCATCCCGCTTGACTCTGACCAGTAAGTGGATGACTAATAGGTTTCTTGGTATTCCTTGTTTACAGTATTAGTAACCAGAAATGGAGCTCTACTGGAGAGGAGATTTTTTTAAAGTGAAAGTAGTTAGTCATGTTAAGCTGGAATGGGGAGGAGAGATTGGCAACATGAAGTGATTTGAGAGGTGCACCTGTGCAATGACAACCCCCAAGGCCCACCGAGCTGTTTGCAATTCTCGCTGTTAAGTAGGGGACCCTCTCCCTGGCTGGCCAGCTCTGTGGTCTGAGCCAAGTGGCCTAACTGCTGTGCCCCTCACTTTCTTGTATGCAGAGAGAGTGGGGTGGCTCAGGGGTTGTTGCCAGGCAGGTAATAAAAACCTGTGAAGTGGGCCAAATGGGAACTCTCTTCTACGGTCTTGGAACATGTGGCCCTCTGGTACGTACCATTGTAATGTGAATATTGAGCAATAGATCTCAAGTGCGACAAGAATTTACAACTGTGCATACACCATAAGGCATGGCCACTGACATTTGGCCTCTGAGTTGGAGGAACACAGAGCTGTGAGGGAGGGGAGAAATGTGTGGCCCATCTGCATGGGCAGCCTCTCCTCAGCTTCAGCATACATCACCATCCAGGAATAGAGGCCTTGTTCTGTGGTATCTGATTTTTTTTTCTCCCTTGGATGCTGTAAATCTAAACATTTCCCAATTTTAAAAAGCAGACTGCCCCCCCCCCAAACAAAACAAAACAAAACACCCCACAAAACCTTATGTGTCATCTGAATTTGACCAGTTTTCTACCTCTGGGATAAATAATCTTAGTTCTTTTTTTAGCTCTAAGTTCAGTGATTCTGTGATTTTTTTTGTTACCCCCTGAACTAGAACCTTGCTACTCAAAGTGTGCTTTGTATCCCATCCCATCTCCTAGGAACTAGAGAGAAAAGAATCTCAGGTCCCATCCCAGAGTTACTGAATCAGGATCTGCATTTTAACAAGATCCCAAATGTTACTGTTTGAGAACGCTGAACTAGAGCGCAATTTCAGAAAGGTTCTATTAAATGTTTTGGAGTGGGGTAACACATGACACTCACCCGTGTCTTAGCATGAAATCAGTCTTTGGATTAGTTCACTGACCAAGGGAATGGATGGGCCAAAATGTACATTAGTTCTGATGAAGGGAGAAGGTAATGTCTGAGACTTTTGTTGGGATATTGTTTTGCATTTCCTGGGCACAGCGGGTGGGACATATGAAGGCTTTGCACTCTGATTGAGGAGAAAGGGTTGTTAGCTTTATTTAAAATTTTGAGCACCTACCTGATGTCACACTGTGAATTTCCAGGCATAAGGAAGACTCAAATGCAGGTCTTGTAATGCTGTTCCAAGTTTATTTATTTTGTTTGGTTTTTCTGGTTGTTTTTGGAAAAGCTATTTGTTAGAAATTTGATGGGGTGTTTGTCCAATAGAGGGTGAGAACAGCTATAAAATAAGAAATATCTGTCACATCATAAGGACCAATTATTCTGTTTTTAACAGTTCTTTCTGCATTTAATCCAGGAAGTTGGTTCCTGATTTTGATGTTGAATTAGAATGGCAGACAATAGCAAATTGGGAACATGCATGCAGTTTTGGTGTTCAACGTAAACAGAATGAACTGAACGGTGAATTTAAAAAGCATGTTCATTGTGCACCTTTTATGGAAAATTTTCCTCTATAATGACCTCTTCAAATTGCTATTTAACATTTCAAAGGAATTTGAAGGACTCTGCCTTCTCAAAAGTTGCCAAAGATTTTAGGTATTGTCATCATTAGACTTCAAAGCAGAGACTGCAGGCTATTTTAAAGCCAATGCTTTTAATCCTAACTTTTGTATTGAGATTAGGAACACAAAGGAGAGCTCCTAAGGGGTAAGCAGAGTTTTTGTTTTGTTTTGTGTTTTTCTTTTCCCCAGAGAATGACAATAAAAGCTCCATATTCTGGAACTGTTCTTTAGTCATTGATAGATTTTTATTTTTGAGATCTAAAACTATGATGAAACCGGCACAATAGTGTCTGTCATTAAAAATTAGCTGAAATAATGAAAGGACTTGGTCCATAGAGATTAATTTCATGTGCTCATAGTCTGTTTCCCTGAAAGATAAAAAGCCATACATTTGTCCCAATTTATTTTATATGTGTCGTTTTTTAGTGTTTGAAGGAAGCATATACACACATACAGACATGCTTGTATGGTGGTGGGGGTGGTATAAATGAGCTCTAGGGCCTCAAACAGCCTCAACCCAGCCTCTGATCCTTTGCCTCTCACCATTCAATCTCTCCCCACATTCATGAACCCTGCACACTACCACTCAAACACCCTCCTACTCTCAGCCAATAAGTCAAACTTGTAATTATTTGTATAGCATTCCCACAGAATAAAAAAATTCCCCAGAATCATATAAAGGCTCTATGCTACCATCACTATGGAGGAAACCACACACTGCCCTTCTGCCTTGGGATCTCAGTGGGTGGTTTCGCAAATACTTGTACATCTTGCATGAATTCAGAATGTGGCCGGAAGGTGGGATAGAGTTAATAGTTTTCTTTTCTATTAGTAATTATTGCCAGTAATGCTCTGTTTTGCCATATGTTAAAATGAGATACATCTCAACCATCCGGTTTATCCTTGGCTACAACCCCTTGCATTTGTGAGGCACTTTTCATCATTTTTCAAAGGACAGCCACATACTCTAGCTTCTTGAAGAAATCTGGAGTATAGTTTTGGGAGTAAAAGTGACATAGTTGATTTGCTGCTGATGAGTCAAGGGAGAAGGAATTTGGGAACTGTTTTTAGGTGTTTGGCTGGTTTCAGAGGAGACTTGGAGGTGGGTGGGTAGGAGCAGAGTGACAAATAAAGGGAACAGGGATCAGTATATTTGAGAAAAATGGCAGCTCATGGAAATGAGGGTTATGGAAAAGTGATAGCCTGACGTGGTACAAACAAAACTGAATCCAAAGTCAGAGACCTAGGGAACTAGTTCACATTCTGCTGCTAAATAGCTGTACAGCCTTGGGAAAGCCACTCTGTGCTTCCATTCCTTCATCCATACAATGTGAGCATAGGAGCAGATGGCTTTACACAAGCCTTCTTTCAGCTATCAGATGATTTGATTCTAATCTAAAGCATCCAGCATTAACCCAATCAACAAACCAACCAAAGACTCAAACAACCTAAAAGTCTGGTAGTGGAGGATAAAAACATTGAGTTTATTTTGCAGAGCAATTGAAAGATACTGTTAGAATTTTAAAAAGAGTGTCACAGCCAAAACAGACAAATGTGATTTTTGTCATCTAAATTAAATATGACCAGAAAAAATGTATTTGGAGGCCAAGAAAATGAAAGGGATGGGACTGAAATGTTTAGATCAGAATGAACTTGGAGCCTATCCAGAAGAAAAGAGATGGAGAGAAAAGGATGGATTCAGAGAAAATTGTGAAAGAGACAGCAGAAAGAGTTGACAATATCTATATTAGTTATTTTCCTCTCATTTTAAAATTTGAATTCAACAAAGTATGAATTTTTAGCATCTCACCTAGGATAACAAAGAACACTGTAGGGTAGTAAGTTTGGTTGGGTGTTCAACTGACTTATTGGTTGGGTTATTCATACTTCAGACACCAAGTAAAAGAATGAGGGTGAAATCATTCTCCAAATATAACTAACAATGCTATTGGGTGATACAGGCTCCTTAGGAATTCTTCCTGCCTTCAATGAGGCTCACATTTATTGTCTTTCCTGAGTTCCAAGGGCTGCTTATGTTACCCAAAAGTTCAGAGATTGTCCAGGAAAGAAATATAACATTCAGCATCAAGAGGGCAAGGAAGGCTTAAGCCCAATCATAGAGAACAAGTAAAGACTTGGTCAGGAGTTGAAAGGATATCACTGCAGTGCATTAAAGGCTCTTAAGTATTTGTTAAATGACTGATGAAAATGTTTTGTTTTTTGAAAACTAGAATTCAACAGTAATTGTTACCCAAGGTACATAGAAAAGCCTGATCAAAATATTGAAATCCCTGTTTAAGGTGATTTTTAGGCAGAAATGCACAGAATGATAATTTTTCTGTATTTATGTTATTCTCAAACCCACTCAAGCCTGTTTCTTACCATGATTAAAATTTCCATGTGATTTCATTCTGAATGGCATATGAGAATGAATGTGTAGCTTCATAACACCGCTAGATAACAAACATAATTATTATCGACTGAGATATCTTTAGGCATTTTCCATTCTAGAGGTAGAATTTAATTTGAGCTAACAGCTTTAAAAATAACTTATTTTGACTGATTTGAATTTAAACTGACCTAGAACTGAATTAATTATATATAATGAGGCCCCGGCTAAAGTACCATTCTGTAATATGCTTTATGACCAATAAGGGTGTGAGAAGATGGGTAAGTGACGGCCACTAGGATTTCAGGTCTAATGTACATAAACATTCAACTCACTGTTCTGAAAAGTTACAGTGAAAATGCTTATTCTAAAACAGATTCCAGCCTGTTCTCTTTTATGAGGTCTCCCCAAATGGAATTTGGGAAACTTTGAATCCCTGAGGTGAAATACCATTCCTTTGATCCCAGTTAGAACCTTCCCTGTTTTTCTGTGTGTAGAGTTTTCTGTTAACTCACCCTTATTCTGAATCCACAGTGGCCCTTATGGGCTCCTGAGTGCTGGGTTCCCACTTTTTAAAGCAATTTTAAAAGTGAAAACAGGATATTTCCCAGACATGAAACTCTTTCTCATTTCCCAGGGGTTCAGTTAATCCCGGGATTTTGCAAGAATTCAGAGAAAATGTAATTCAGTTAAATTCTTTCACTTCATTCCATCCTAGTTCTAGAGAATACCTATGGCTGTGTAAAGAGTAACAAAGCCAAGACTTTGGTCAATGTCAGATAAATAGCTTTCTCCCAACATTTAGGTTGAATGTTTAGTTTCTCTAGTTGAACAAAGGCACTTGTAAAGGCTTGGCAGCTGTTCGGATTTACTTTACCTGAGTTACCCTTTAAACTACTTGTCTGGTATATTTTGCTATTTATTTTTAAATGGGCTTCATATTTCATAGAATCTTATAGCTGGAAGAAACCTTGGAAAACTTCTGCTCTGACCCACTTGTTTTATAAATGAAGCAATGAAGTTCACAGAGGTTAAGAGACTTCTAAGGTCATAAAGCGAGAAAGTAGCAGAGCTGGGACTAGAACCCCAGTTTCTTAACTATCCTTTCAGGGTTTTGGTAACTTATTTCTGAATAGGATTTAGTGATATTCACCTCTCAACATCTACAGAGTCTTAGAAGGAAGTTTTTCCAGGGAATACAAGTTGTTGCAGATATAAAAGTTAGACCTTTTATATAGCTGTTACTTTTGTTTTCCTTTTTACTATGAATGACTGCTAACAGACACAAAAGTAGAGAGAATAGAAAGGTGAACATAATACCTAGAGCTTCAACAATTCTCAATTTATGGCTCCTTTTGTTTCATCTGTGCCCTTGCCTACATCCCTGACCCTAGATTATTTTGAAGCAAACTCCAAATATCATATTATTTCACCCATAAATATTTTAATATGCATCTCCAAAAGACAACAATAATTAAAAAAACGTAACCACAATACTGTTATTAAAGTTAAATAAATTAATAGTAATTCCATAATGTTATGAAATATCCTATAGTTGTTCTTTTTGACCTGTTAGAAATACCATATAGCCAAGGGAAAACAAATTGTTCAAATGATGGGTGTTTTAGGTCAATGAAAAGAGAGAGGAGTCATCAACAGCTCTCAATATCACTGGTAAACCATGTCATGACTTTTATCACTGAGGAATTTACCAGACAGTGACTTGATTTTGGAGTGTTTTAGTTCTCCTTTCTATCTAAACCAGTAAATCCCTAAACTAGTAAATTTTAATGTAATGTTTCCCAAAGGCATTGCAGTTCTTTTCATGTTACTTTAAGTTGTTTAAATATCAGTATATTAAAGAAGCCTGTGGACACAGAAAGAAGAAAGGGTTATTTTTGCTGGCAGGCCCTTAACTAATATTTCCATAGTGAAAGCAGATATAAATATCCTGCGTTCCAGTTTACTAGCAAGAGATATAAAATATTTTATGGTTAGATACACATTCTAATCTCAATAATTATCTTCCACGGAAGTATTTTAGGGAAGACAAGATGAGGGGGCATGGATGATACTGCATTTCTCATTTCTTTACTTTCTCATTTTAAATTTCCAGGGTAAATCTCTTTAGTGATAGAAGCTAAGAACAGATTTTGAGTGTACATTCAGATTGGCATGGAATTTTGTGTTGCAGACTATAGGGTACAAAGCAAAAATTCCCTCATCACTCATCTGCTGTGATGAGGACGCTAGGAATTTTGTTAAGCTAGCTAAAATCAGAAATGTTCACAGGAGACATTTTCTTCCTTAGAGAAAAGGTGTGGAGAGTTGGGTCCTGGGACTGAGAATCAGGAAGGATTTTCCTGAAAGCAGCGTTCATTAAAATAAATACCCAGTGTATTAGCCAGCTGGTAGGAAAGAAAAAGACGGAATGGTGAGTAGAGCCATTGTGCTAGGCACTGCGTTCCTGTCATCACACATCCGAAACATAACAGTGGAGAGGAGTGTGATCTGAAACTAGTTTAATGCTTGCTCTATCTAGGTCAGACTGACTTCCAGGGCCTAATAAAAACCAGTGTCATGTGGCAGTCGGGACCTTAGGGACATCTTATGATTTGCCTGAAATCTCCGCCCACCCCCTTTGGTAGTGTTTGTTGTTTGTTTTAATCTTTTCTCTCTGCCATTGACTTTGGCTGGTCCAAGGAGGCGAAATGTGTCAGAAAGAGAGAGGGGAAACTACATAGCTGATATATGCTGTAGTCGGAACAGCTGTATGGTGACCAGGTCGAACACTCGGATCTCCCAAGGCCTGCGTTTTGTGGTCATCGCCTCCTGTGGCCTCCTTTCCAGCTTTGAGTTATGGTGATTCGGGTTTCTGTGCAAGGAGACAAATGAATCTCATCCATCTGTGGGAGCTGTGCTCTCACCGGACTGCCTCATATTTGCTTTGTTAGTGGTGTGAAGGAAGGAAGAGGAAACGCCTCAGCTTCTGGAAGATAAACAATGTCGACACCAGCCTGATAGATGAGTAAAATTTCTATATCTCCTTTCGCTTATTTATCCAAGGTCCTGCTCTTTAAATAGGTTGGTTGATGTTCAACCCACAGAAAGTGAGCCTTCCCTTCTGACTATAGCATCTGCAGAAAGCCCTTCCTTAAAAAAGGGGTATTTTTTAAAGTTCATTTATTACAAATGGCCAATAGCCAAATGCTTAAAACCAATAGAGAACTTAACTCCATTTATGGCAATGTTTTCATGGAAAAATATTTTAAGAGTTCCAGTATTAACATGTGTCTCCTCAGCCCCTGCTCTCTGAAACTGCTGGCCAGAGGGAATGACCCTCTGCTAGCTCCTGCCCATGTGTCCACAGAGATTGGGGCCTGAGTGAAGGAGTGGCCATGGGGGATTCTGGAAGGGAGTTAAGAAGCAGTGGCAGATACAGAGGGTCCTGCTGGGTATGAAACACAGAGGGCCATGGCAGATGCTTCAGATGGCTGTTGGATGATGTAGGTGATGCAAAATAAGGGCCATTGGGGTTGGTTGTTGCAAAGCAGAAAGGATGGTAGAGGGAAGGCATCCTTAGAGATAGGTCTTGTGTTTGTGAGATGCTTTGTAAATCGAATATTTCTAAGCCAGGGACTACCTATATTTTTCAATAGCACAGACTTTAAAAGAGAATAAATCCTGCCTATGTGCCTGAGTCCATTGAGGGCATACAAGGACACAAGAGAAAGGCAAAGAGCTAAACTTTCAGCAGTCATTATGTGTCTGCAGCTTCTGGCATTTCCCAGGTGTAAGGTGTAGAATAAAGGGTGAACCAGACCAGTATTAGTAGGGTGAGATACAGTACGTAGAAAAGGGGAGGCAACCACTAAATCTTTTTCTTCTGACCTGTATCGATCACGGTTCTCTAGAAAATAGAACCAATAGGATTATAAAATATATGTGTATGTATATATATATTATACATATACATTTGGTATAGTTTTATGGGGACTGGCAAGTCTGAAATGTGTAGGACTGTAGGGCAGGCCAGCAGGCTGGAAGCTCTGGCAGTTTTATGCTGCAGTCTTGAGGCAGAACTTCATCTTCTCTGGGAAACCTCCGTGTTTACTCTTCAGGCCTTCAACCAATTGGATGAGGCCCACCCACATTATCAAGGGTAATCTTCTTTCTTTATTTTATTTTAGATGTTAACCAAATCTATAAAATACCTTCAAAGCAACATCTATGTTAGGTTTGATTAAATAACTGGGTCTTGTAGCCTAGCCAAGGTGACACATAAAATGAACCATCTTTCTCTGGAATGTCCTTTCCTCTCCAAACAGCACTTCCCAAACCACTGACATCTATCTCATCAGTTGAACACAGAACAGTCTTTAGTGAGAGCCCCTACTACTTCTTTCTTCTCTCTTTCCTTCTTTCCTACAAATATGCATGTTAAATACCTTCTATGTACAAAGAATCATGCTAGGTTCTTGAAGGATGCATTCCTATCCACGCTGAGATCCTTTTCCATGGTGCTTCAATTCAGCACCATTGTCTACCCCTGTGCAGTCCTGCCTTGCACAAGGATGCCATATCTAAGAGGACACCATTCAGATCAGAGACTTCACAGATTTATAGTTATTATAGCAAATTTGGAGAGAAGAAGTAATATGTTTTTAGAAAGGAAACTGTTTTCTCCCCCTAATTGTCACAGAGGCACTGTATGAGCTACTAGAGGCCCTGAAATCACCTGCCATTCCTTCTTTATAATATTATATATTCCTACTAAAGAGTGAACACTAAAATAGTTGTAACCAGGTACTCTGCTGAGCACTTTGCATACACTTTCATATTTATGATCCATAGAACATTAGGATAGAGCTTTTTCTCCCACTTAACCTTTGAGGAATTTATGGCTTAGGAGAGATTTTGGAGTTTGACTATAGTTATGCATCTTATAAGTGTCAGATCCATTGAGTCCAACATCCTGTTTCCTCCTGGCCTTGAACGAGCCTGTAGGAGGATGTCTTTGTGAGGTCTGAATGCTGGTACTGCAACAACACAGCCTAATTGGGATCTGGATGGCATCTTTTGCCTGCTACTTTCCAACCTCATGGTTACTTCTTATTCCGACTTGCTTATTTTTGGGTCCTGGCCCTTGGCAAGGAAGAAGCTAGAGGTTCACATAGCCTGTGCAGGAATGAGGCAGTCTCTCACTCCTATTAATGAGTGTTAAACATCTCAAGTACTACTTTGTTCCCATCCCTTCCCCTCCCCGCCCCCCCCCATATCATTCTTTTGGATATTGCTGAAACCATGCAATTACACTGGTGGCCAGAAGGCAGAGCTGATTTACCACTTGTTCTTTGGGCTAATTTGGCTTTGTACAAGGTAAGAGTGCAAAGGTTCCCTATCTCTGGCGCACTAAAAACAAGGTGTCTTCTTCCTGTATAAATGATACAAACAGGTTTACCCAAAAGGGAAGTTTTGCTTTCATAAGCTGCACAAACAATATGAAAACTTTATTGGGCTATCTCTTGCTTGGTTTCTTTTTTTCTTAATGAATCCAGCTTTGATTTAGAAGTTTGACAGAACCAAAGGATTGTCATCAACAATACTTACCTTAAGCAAAGACACAGAACAGAACTGTAAAAACCAAAACTGTAACTTAGCAAAGTTGAGCCTTGAGAAGGTAGACTTTTCATTTTTTCAAACATCGGGACAACCTCAAATCTGAGAACCTTAGTGATGAAAGGGCCTCGCTTGCTGCCAAGGACTTGCCTAAGGTCTGCAGAGGCATGATTGGGGCTAACTCCAAGTCCATGTCCAGGTCTTTTGCTTTTCTTCCCCCTGAGGCCCACTGCCCACCTCAGCTCCTCTCCAGGCCTCCTTTTGTTCACTCTTAACTTTAGACCGTTTTGCAAGCTTTCTAACCCAGAGACAATCTTCTCCCAGCTCGGTAATTTATCTACAACCTTACCCCTTCCTGTAACTCTCCCTAGTTTGATACAAATAGACTGACTACTTCCTGTTACCTTTCCTAATCTAGAAGTGAAATTACCACCCCTCTCTTGTGGAAACTCTGGACCCTAATTTTAGATTTATCCCAGGCTCATGCCCTTAACCTCATGTGCCTTTCCCCTTTTGCCTGTTTATTCAGATGCCTGTTTATTGTTTTATGCCTCATTTTCTTGTGCCTGCCCTACTTTCACCATATGCTAGGTAAAGTTAGGGCTGCGGCAGGACCAGGGAACCCAATGACTGGAGTAGTTTGAAGTTGGAAGTGAAGGAAAGTGTGGGTAGGACTCCCAGCCTGTGAAGGTGAGGCACACCATGGCAAGAACACAAGCCAGCACAGAAGAGATTTCAAAACTAGGAGTAGTGGTTTGTGCCTGTGTGGCGGATCCAGGGATCTGTGTTGGAGATGTGGGAATACCTGGTCTCTCGTCCTTTTTTCTAGCAGAGACCAAAGTAGAGCCAGGTTCTTAATTCTATTTTTCTTTTATCTTTGGGAAACAAAGTAATACAAAAATGAAGCTTTAAATATAAGTTAAATAAATATTTAGAGAAAATCCTCAAACTAAGTTTTACTCCATTGCTCATCTTCTGTGGCAGGGACATTAAAGGCTTTATAGCAGGCAGTTACTTTCAACTTCCTTTGTGTCAGAATGAGTGAAGAGCTTACATACATTATTTAGTCTTATCACCTATGTATTATTATTGGTCCTGTTTTAAAGATGAAAGGCCTGAGACTTTAGAGGTTAAATAGCTTATCCAAGGACACAGAGGTAGAAGAGGCAGAGCCCGAACTTAAACTGAGATCTGACTTCAAATTCTATATTTAGCACTGAACTGGCATAACCAAATAGTGTCAAGATTAGCAATTCTGAGTTATTAAGAGCTTCTTTTTACTATTCCTATTGTTCAAAAATAAATTTTACCAGAGAATCTCAGTGATGTCATCAACATGGCAATGTAAGAAAAAAAAAAGTTTTCCCTCAGAATCAGCTAATAAAAGGACAAATCTCACTTCCTTAGAACTTTGGAGGATGCTACAGACTGTAGGACTCCACAAATGCTGAATCAAAGAAAAAGAAAATTAATCCACAAAAGCTGGTAGGAAATTTCCATCCTGGGTCTGCTGGTTTGTACCCCCTCACCCTCACTTGGTCCTGTGCAGCTTCAGAATCTCACAGAGGCAGTGCCTGGGTCCCTCCTGCTGTGAACACAGGCTATAAAGCCACTCACAGCAGCGAGATACCACTCCACCATATCCAGGCACAGGACTCAATTAGCAGAGACCCAGGGCAGAACACAAGCTACTAAGTCTTGCTGCATCAAAAGGCCCCCAAGGGGGAAAAATGAGAGAGAGACTGTGGCAAAGAGAGAGTTCAGCAGAACTATGGGCAAGAGGTACAATTACTAAATCCAGTTTTTGTTGGCTGGGCCACCTAAATGCAAATGCAAAACAGACTTTTCTGGATTGACACCATCTGGGTCCCCAGGGCAGGATACCCTACAGGGAAGAAACTGGAGGCAGAAGAGCCTCACAGGAAAAAAAAGAAAAAAAAGGGCAGAGGGAGGTTTAGGGAGGTTTAAACTGAACTGCTGTAAGACAGGAGGGTCCCAGAACTGAAAAATATAAGGAAAAGGGGTCACTGAGTGAGGGGGAAAATTTAAACAAATCATAGAAGCTGGGGAGAAAATTCTGCAGGAAAACAAGCAGAACAGAACAATATTCCCGAAGAAGGAAGAGAGGAAAGGAAGCTTTCTCCTGGAGGTAAAACAATTGCATAAACAATGCAATCTTAAAAATTGTACCACATATCCAGCACAAGAATCTTTTGAAGAGCTGAGAAAATCTGAACATTTGAACATGGGCTACTCTAAAGGTCTAGAATAAGTTGGACCAAGCATCAAAGAAGACCCTTAACAAAAAGCCAATTAACAATAAAACCCTAGACAAAAGGGAGAAACTAACTTTCAGAGATAATTCATCAAGATAATCAGATGCCCAGACATTAGCAAAAAATTATAAGCCATGCTAAGAAATAGGAAGATATGGCTTAGTCAAGGGAACATATTAAAACTTTAGAAGAGAAACAGAATTTGAAACAACTTATCAAAGAAGTTCAAACAAATCAAATCAAGGAGATGAAAGAAAATATGGGTAAAGACTAAAGGATATGAAGAAGACAATGTGTGAAAATAAAGTAAAATTTGAAAGTATTAAAAGAAACATGGCAAAAATTATGGGGATGAAAGGCACAATAACAAAGATTAACAATACATGAGAGGCATACAATAGCAGATTTGAAAAGGCAGAAGAAAGAATCAGCAAACTAGAAGACAGGACATTGAAACCATTCAGGCAGAAGAACAGATAGAGAAAAGAATAGAAAAATATTGAGCAGCGTCTCAGAGATTTGAGTGACAGCATGAAGCACACAAACGTATGCATCATGGATGTCTCAGAAGGAGAAGACAAGGGACGGGGGCAGAAATAATATTTAAGAAAATAAGGCTGAAAATTTCCTAACTCTTTTGAAAGACTTACATATACATGTCCTCGAAGTACAAAATACTCCAAATAGAATAAATCTTAATAGACCAACTCTGAGACACATACTAATCAGAATGTCAAATATCAAAGATAAAGGAGAGAATTCTGAAAGCAGGAAGAGAAAAATGTTTCATCACATACAAGTATCCTCAATAAGACTGAGTGCTGATTTCTTATCAGAAACAATGGAGGCAAGAAGGCAGGGAGTGGTATGATATATTTAACATACTGAAAGAGAAAAACTGCCAGTCCCAAATTCTTTATCCAGCAAAACTGTCCTCCAAAAATGAGAGAGAGTTTAAAATATTTGCAGATAAACAGAAACTGAGAGAATTCGTCAACAAAAGCCCTGCCCTACAAGAATTACTAAAGGGAGCTTTGCAGGTTGAAAGGAAAAGACAGGAGACAGGCTTAGAGTAGTGTGATAAAATGAAGATTATTTGTAAGGGTAACTTAAAGGGTAAATGCAAAATCTAATAGTACTGTATCCTCAATATACAACTATACTCTTTAATACAGAATACAGTTGAACAAGAAAACGGCATATTTCTGGATAATGGACATACAAAATATAACGAGGTGAAGTGAGACAGAAGGATATGTGAGCAGAGAATGTGTGTACCATTGAATCTAAGTAGGTATCTTTGAAAATTAGTAGTCTATAGATGTAGGTTGTGTAATATAAATACCAGGGTAACCATAAAGAAAATATTTTAAAAATATATGGAAACAGAAATGAGAAAGGGATCAGTCAGCTACACCACAAAAGATCAACTATATAGAAAAGGAGGCTGCAATAAAATAAAAGATATAACATATAAAAACCAAAGGACAAAATGGCTGAAGTAAGTACTGCCTTTACAGTAATAACACTGCATGTTAATGGAATAAACTCCCCAATTAAAAGACACAGGTTGGCAGAATGGGGGGTGGGGGGGAAGCACGATACAATTATATGTTGTTTACAAGAGACTCACTTTAGACCCAAAGACACAAATAGGTTGAAAGTGAAAGGATGGAAAAAGATATTCCATGAAAATAGTAACCAAAAAAAGAGCTAGGGTAGCTATATTAATATTGGACAAAATAGACTTTAAGTCAAAGCCTGTTATAAGAAGCAAAGAAGGACACTATCTATTAATAAAAGATGCATCCACCAAGGAGAAATAACAATCATAAATATTTATGCACCTAACCATGATGCCCCAAGATACATGGTGCAAACACTGGCAAAATTGAAGGGAAAAATAGACACCTCTACAATAATAGTTGGAGACCTCAATATACTTTCATCAATGAACTACTGGACAGAAGATCAATAAGGAAACAGAGAACTTGAATAATATGATAAATGAACTAGACCTAACAGATATATAAAGAACATTGCACTGCAGAACAGCAGGATGTACATTATTCTCAAGTGCACATGGCTCATTCTCCAGTATAGACCAGATGTTGGGCCACAAAACAAGTCTCAAGAAATTTAAAAAGATTGAAATTATATAAAGCATCTTCTCTGACCATAATGGAATGAAACTGGAAATCAGTAACAGGCAGAGAACTGGAAAATCCACAAATATACAAAGTTAAATAACACACTCGTAAACAGTGGGTCAAAGAAAAAATTGCCAGGAAAATTAGTAAATATCTTGAGATGAATGAAAACAAAAACACAAACTCAAAACTTTTGGAATGCAGAGAAGCTTGTGTTGAGAGGAATATTTATAGCCCTAAACACTTAGATTAGAAAAGGAGAAAGCTGAAATCTAAGACCTAACTGCATACCTGGAGGAATTAGAAAAAGAACAGCAAACTAAACCCAAAGCAATCAGAAGGAAAGAAATAACAAATATTAGAGCAGAAATCAATGAAATTGAGAATAAAAAACCAATAGGGAAAATTAACAAAACCAAAAGTTGGTTCATTGAGAAGATCAACAAAATTGACAAACCCTTAGCTAGACTGACAAAGAAAAAAGGAGAGAAGACACAAATAAATAAAATCAGAAGTGAGAGGGGGAACATTACTACTGACCACAGAAAAATAAAAAGGATCATTAGAGGATACTATGAACAACTCTATGTCAACAAATTAGACAACCTAGACGAGATGGACAAATTCTTAGAAACACATGAATAACCTACACTGACTCTAGAAGAAATAGAAGATCTCAACAGATCAATTACAAGTAATGAGGTTGAATCAGTCATAAAAAAACATCAACAAAGAAAAGTGCAGGACCAGATGGCTTCACAGGTGAATTCTACCAATCATTCCAAGAATAATTAATATCAATCCTGCTCAAACTCTTCCAAACATTGAAGAGGAGCTAACACTACCTAATTCATTCTATGAGGCCAACATAATCCTAATAACAAAGTCAGATAAAGGTACTACAAGAAAATTACAGACCAATTTCTCTTATGAATATAGTTGCAAAAATCCTCAACAAAATACTTACAAATCAAATCCAACAACACATTAAAAGAATTATTCACCATGATCAAGTGGGTTTTATCCCAGGTATGCAAAGGTGATTCAACAGAAGAAAATCAATTAATGTAATACACCACATTTACAAAATACAGGTTTAAAAACCTACAAAATACAGCACCCTTTCTTGATAAAAACACTTAGAACACTAGAATAGAAGGAAACTTCTTCAATATGATAAAGGGGCACATATGAAAAACCCACATCTAATATACTCAATGAAATCTTTCCTCTAAGATCAGGAACAAACCAAGGATGCCCACTGTCATGACCACTATTCAATATTGTACTGTAAGTTCTTGTCAGAGCAGTTAGGAAAGAAAAAGAAATAAAAATCATACAAATTGGAAAGGAAGGAGTAAAACTTTACTATTTATAGATGACATGATCTTATATAAATAAACTCTTAAAAAATCTACAACAAAGCTACTAGACCTAATAAATTCAGCAAAGTGGCAGGGTACACAATCCATGTGCAAAAATCAGTAATGTTTCTATACACTAGTAATGAGCAATCTGAAGAGGAAATCAAGAAAAAAAATTTCACTTACAATAGCAACTAAAAGAACTTAGGAATAAATTTAAGCAAGGATAGAAAGGACTAGTACACAGAAAACTACAAAATATTGCTAAAAGAAATGAAAGAAGGCCCAAATAAATGGAAGGACATACCATGTTCATGGATTGGAAGATTGTCAAGATGTCAATTCTACCCAAAATTATTTACAGATTCAATGCAATTCAATTAAAATTCAACAGCCTACATTGAATAAATGGAAAAGCTAATCATCAAATTTATTTGGAAGGGTAAAGGGTCCCAAGTAGCCAAAGCTATCTTGAAAAAGAAGAAGTTGGAGGACTCACACTTCCTGACTTTAAACATATTTCAGAGCTACAATGGTCAAGACAGTATACTGGCACAAGGATAGATATATCAACCTGTGGAATCAAACTGAGACTTCAGAAATAGACCTCACATCTATGGCCAATTGATTTTTGACAAGGCTGCCAAGACCACTCAATTGGGAAAGAATAGTCTCTTCAACAGATGATGCTGGGAGAACTGGATATCCATATGCAAAAGAAAGAAAGAGGACCCGTTTCTCATAACATATACAAAAATTAACTTGAAATGGATCAATGACCTAAATATAAGAACCAGGACTATAAAACTCCTATAAGAAAATGTAGGGAATCATCTTGAGGATTTTGTGTTAGGCTATGGTTTCTTAGACTTTAGACCCAAGGCAGAAGCATCAAAAGAAAAAATAGATAAATGGCATCTTATCAAAATTAAAAATGTTTTGTGCATTAAAGGACTTTATCATGAAAGTGAAAAGAAAACCTCAACTGGAGAAAATATTTGGAAACCACATATCTGATAAAGGTTTAATGTCTGAAATATATAAAGAAATCCTACAGTTCAACAATAAAAAGACAACACAAATAAAAAATGGTTAAAAAACTTGAATAGATATTCCTCCAAAAAGAATATACAAATGGCTAAAAAGCACATGAAAAAGATACTCAACATCTCTAGCAATTTGGGAAATGCAAATCAAAACCACAATGAGTTACCATTACAAGTGTTAGAGAGGATGTAGAAAAACAGCAGCACTCGTTCATTGCTAGTGGGAGTGCAAAATGGTGCAGCAGCTGTGGAAGATAGTTTGGCAGTTCCTTAGAAAGCTAAATATAGAATTACCACATGACCTGCCAATCCCTCTACTATATAAACAACCCAAAGAATTGAAAGCAGGGACTTGAAAAGATATTTGCACACTGATGTTCATAGTGGCCTTATTCACAATTTCCAAAAGATGGAAGCAACCTAAGAGTCCATCAACCAATGAATGAATAAGCAAAATGTGGTATATACATACAATGGAATATTATTCAGCCATAAAAAGGAATGAAGTCCTGGTACATGCAACACATGGATGAACGTTGAAGACATCATGTTGAGTGAAATCAGCCAGACACAAAAGGACACATATATGATCTCACTAGTATGAAATAATTTGAACAAGCAAATTCAGAGTTAGAATCTAGAATATTGGTTACCAGAGATGGATTGGGGGTAGAGAATGGGGATAGAGAACAGGGAACTTAATTTGTACAGAATTTCAATTTAGGGTGATTGTAAAGGTTTGCAAATGAATGGTGGTGATGGTTGCACACTATTGTGAGTGTAATTAACAGCACTGAATTATATAGGTGAATGTGGTTAAAAGGAAATTTTAGGTTGTATGTATGTTACTAGAATAAAAATTAAAAGACAAAACATAAAAAAATGATTGTAAATGAAGTAAAAGCTACTGAGGGGAAAAAAGAAGTCAAAATCTTAAAAAAAAAATTTTTTTTTTACCATGGCTTGATGTGTTTTGATCTCAAAACCACCACCAAGAAAAAATACATCATTATCTACTTGAGCCCTAATCAACTCTTTTATAAAAGGTGATCTCTTTTATATTTGAATAGTACTTTACATAGGTTTCAAAGTGTATTCATATTTATTACCTCATTATAATGACATGTCATCAAATTTGAGTGAGAAAATGGACCTAGAGGTCCATCTAATGCAATCCTCACCTTTTCTAAATGAGAATATTGAGACTCAGAGAGGTTATATGATTTCACTATTAGGAACCATCACAGCCAGGTCTAGAACTCAACACTTATTCTGCAGCAGAGCCCTCTATCTTCCTTAGGACCTCACTGAGGTTGATGAGGAACAACACACAGGCTCAGAGAAGTAAAGTGACATTTGCTCAAGGTGACAAGGGAAGTTAGTGGCAGAAGCAGAATGTGAGTATAAAGAATCTTTTTTTTTTTTAATATTTTTTTCTCCCTTCCTCGTTTTTACTTGCTGTCTGCTCTCTGTGTTTGTTCATTGTGTGCTCTCTGTGTCTGCTCATCTTCTTTTATTTTAGTAGGCACCAGGAACCAAACCCGGGACCTCCCATGTGAGAGGTAGGCGCCCAATCGCTTGAGCCACCTCTGCTCCCTGCTTGTTGTGCCTCTCTTCTTTGTGTATTCTTATTGTGTCATCTCGTGGTGTCACCTCGCCATGCCAGCCCTTTGCATCAGCTCACTGTCTTGCTCGTCTTCTCTAGGAGGCACCGGAACCGAACTGGGACCTCCCATGTGGTAGGTGGGCACCCAACTGCTTGAGCTACATCTGCTTCCCTAAATAATTGATTACTGGTCCTGTATATTTTCCATTACCTCCCCCCCAGCCCCTAAGCCCATCCTGTACCTGTTTGGGAGTGCCTTTTCTGTGGGTCCCAGAGTGGCCATGTTGCCTTAAGCCCACTGAAAAGAGAGAGAACCATATCCTAATTGGTTGATTGTAAAAATATTAAAGGATGTGTATGTGTGTGTGTGTGTGTATTTCTTTTAATGTCCTCTATTTTCTTCTTTTTTAGTGAAAAAAGGTCAGATTTTATAATCAATTGTTAAGGGAAAGGAAAAATGAGCTGCTTCTATTTCCAACAATAGGAAGACTATATATTCTGAAAAGCCTCCAGATTAAAAAAAAAAAATCTATAAATTTCCAGGTGCAATATTAAATAGTATTTTTGGCTCTTCAGTCTCATAAAACACAAGTTCAGCTCCAGCCATCTTTCAGTATTATTAAGCTAGCACTCAGACTCACCAAGGGAACTGGCCTGTCCATGCTAAGGAAGGGAACTGGTAAACAAGAGTAAATCTCAATCAAGTTTGATTATTTAAAACAATAATACAAAGGGGCGGGGAAGAAGGGAGGGAGGTTGGAAGGAAAAAGTGGGAAAAAGGAAGGGACGGAGGGAAGGAAAAGAAGCAGGAGTAGAAGAAAGGAAAGGAGGGAGAGAAGGAGGGAGGATAGAACTAAAACATTGGACAATGTATTAGTCAGCCAAAGGGGTGCTGATGCAAAGTACCAGAAATCTGTTGGCTTTTATAAAGGGAAAAGGGTAAAAGGCTTACAGTTACAAGGCCGTAAAGAGTCCAACTCAAGGCTGTTTTCTCGCCAAAGTCAGCTGCCACGTGTTGAAACAAGATGGCAGGCAATCTCTGCGTGGTCTCCTTCCTTCTTCCTCCTAAGGCTCCATGGGCCCAGCTTCTTCTGATCTCAGATGTAGGCTGGCCTAGGGCTCGTTTCTTTCCAGGCCATATGAGCCACTCAGCTGCTCTGTTCTCTTCAGCTGCAAACTATCAGGTGTATGGCTCATCTTTCCCCTGTGCTTTAACTGTTTGAGCCTTCTCCTTTCTGTCACATGGCATGACCGAAATGACCAAGTTCTTTCCTCTTCCATGTGTCTTCTTGAGTGAGTATCCGTTTCTATAGCCCACCAAGGGGGCAGGGATTTAACCTGAGTCATGCCTTACTGATGCTGTTGAATCAAAAGCCCTAAATTGATTTTATTAAGTAAACTTTTTGAATTTAATACAATGAAAGGTTATTACACCCAAAGGAACAGACCAGTTTACAAACAATCTTTCTCTTTCTTGCGATTCACAGAAATAATCTCAAACTGCCACAGACAACAATAGCCTGTGAGCCAGTGTTTGAATGTGTGTGTGTGTGTGTTTGTGTGTGTGTGTACAGAATCATTCTAAAGTCTATGTATTGTTTGGGAGAATGGTTGAGATAGAGGTTTTTTAGATTTTTAAAAACTAAGAATGCTTGTTAAAATATCAAATGCAAATATCAAAAGAATAGAAAGAGGGTGAGAGAGAGAGAAAGAATCAAAGAGCTTAAATTATTCAATGTGGAATAACACGTAACTATTTTTTAGCTTTCCAGTGTTTAACCATTTGACTTGGCAGTCAGAACAAGTTGTCTGTAACCTCAGTCTTGCCTCACATACAGAATATTAATTTCAAAATTAAATTAAATTAGCATTTATTGAGCACTAACTAATTGCCAGACACTGTTCTTGGCCCTACGTAAGTCTTATCTCAAAAATCCTCAGAACAATCTGATTAGATAGGTATTTTTGTTTTGTTTCATGCAGAAAAGAGAGTTTATAGAACATGTCCACAGACACACAATTGGGAAATAGAGATACTGGCATTCAGATACTGACATATGTACTCCAGAGTGATTGCTTTTAACCTCTGCATTATTTTGTCTTAGCAAAATCCTTGTGGGGAAATCCTTTCCTCAACAAAATTCTGGAGGGGTACTTGAGAGAGCTGTGCCCCTATGAAATGTCCAAGACCTCCTCCCTCTGCTCTCTTGTTCTGAGCCCAGGAGCCACCTCTAGGAACCCGCAGCTGCACGTAGCCTAGTGGGGAGCCCTTGCCCTGATTTCATGAGTACCATCCAACACAGCAGTTCTTGAACTGTGATCATGTGTGGTGGTACATCTATGGGGGTAACCAAAGGCTTAAAATTTCCTTCTAGCTCACAAGTACATAAAATCAATCTCTTATCCTTTTGTATTTTAGTTGCTAAGGTGGTGGTGATGATTAAAATATTCTGTAATCACTTGTAAAAACAAACGATGTTCTTCTCATAAGTGATACATGCTTAGGACATATTTAGCCTCTCATCCAAAGGAAATTTAATTTCATGCAAAGGAACTAAAATATCACTCATGAAATTATTACCTATTCGTTATTATATAGGTAGTTTCTCCATGAGTACATTTATTGTCAATACCAAACATGGATAGACCTTTTTCTGCTTAAAATTTACATAATTAAAGTTTAAAGACATATAATGACTCTATAAATGTCTGTAAAAGGCTTGCCTCCAAGGACTTGGAGGTGTCTAAACAGGAAGCCACATTAGATATCCTCTTGAAATCAGTTGTAACAGTTTAAAGCTGAGTAGATCCCAGAAGATCATGTCCTTAGAGCTAATCCATTCTTGTATATGTAAACCCATTGTAGATGGGACGTTTTGACTAGATTCAGTTTACAGGACCAGCATTTTGATTAGATCACTTCAGTAGGGCATGATCCAGGGTGGGTCTTAATCCTCTTACTGTAGTCCTTTATAAACAGAAGGAAAAAAAGCCACAGACACAGAAAAAAGCTGCAGAGACAGAGAGAAGCCTCCAGAAGTTGAAATCCATGAACCTGGGAAAGAGAGCAACTGACAGAGCAGCCTGAAGCTGAAAGCAATGAGGCCTGGAGGAAAGGGGAGAGATGAGTAGACACGGCCATGTGCCTGATCACCCACAGCTGAGCTTGGGGAGAAAGTGAACCCAGAGGAGAAGGAAGAGACCGGCAGAGCCGCCATTGTGCCTTGCCATATGGCAGGAGTCCAGGATCACCAGCAGCCCACTTTCAGGGAGAGAGCTTTGCCTGATGCCTTGATTTGGACATTTTTCCCAGCCTTGGAACTCCAAAGTTAATAAATCCCATTGTAGAAGCCAGCTCATTTCTGGTATATTACATTGGCAGCCTTTAGCAAAGTAAAACATCGGTCTTGAGATTTTGGAACAAAACTGTGCCCCCACCATTTCTCTGAGTTCAACTTCCCCTTTCCTTTATTACCTTCTGTCTCTTTCTCGTGGCTTCTTATTTTGGTTAGGCCTTTTCCCATTTGTAGGATATTTGGCCTTTCTACTGAGAAGCCACAGAAATGTTACATAGCCATTTCATGAAGGGTGCAGAAGTATAGTCACATGGAAACCTAATTGTATGCTAAGAATAGGGGGACTGTTAGCTCTAGTCTCCTTTGTGTTCTGAAACAGTTTCCACGGGTAACGTGTTTAGACTTAGCACTTTTCCTTTCCCTCTCTGCTTAGTGGATTGGAAGGAGCCACAGCTGGTTTTTTTTAGGACTTCACTCCCTCATTCCCTGTGGGAATTGGGAAAGTGAGAGGAAAGTAAGTCTTGGAGATGATACTGGATTTCATACTCTTCTTGGAAGAAGCATTTGATATCATATTCAATTACCTGCACCATTTAAAAAAAATATTGCACATAGCATAACCAATTCACTGTCTTGCCAAATATTAAACTTTTGCCAAAGATCTTTGAGCCTTCACCCTTATCAGGTGAAGAGTAGATAGAGATGTTCCAAAAAAACCCAACTATTTTGCTTTTGAAAATCTTTGCTCTAACAGGCAATTTTTCTTGTCTCTCCATTTAGATTCATTTGTTCCTCTTATAAAGGAAAACTTATATATTTTTTGACTCACTTCCTTTCACAAAAAGTAGGGTGACAGTATGTCCTGGTCTGTCCATGACAGTACTGGTTTTAAGCCTTTTGTCCTAGTATAATTAATAGCATTCTTTTTCCTTTAAAAAGTGTCCTAGTTGGGTCCCCCTACAGAAACTTTGAACAAACAGCAAGAACTGGGCAGAAACATCTTTCTAAAAGCTCCAGAAAACTGTTAAAAAGACTGCAGTAACAGGGTGAGTGCCAAATCAAGAAAAGGTTATTTAACAGCAGTAGGATCTGGTGGTGCCCTGGCTGGCCCCGACCCCACCCCTGCCTGCTTGGTGCAGAGATGGCCCACTCTCCCAGTGTGGATCCCTGATCTCAGATCCAGAGGGAGCAGAGTAACCCTCATGCACATATGGGGAGCAGTATGTCTGGCCCAATCTGTATGATGATGCCTGAGAGACTCGCCATTCCACAACTTGCCCTGTGTGTAGAAGGCGGCTAACAGAATGCTCCTAGAATGCTGTGGGAGAGCAGTCAAGTTGTGCTGCTTGGGGGAAGGGATTGCTGGCTGTAGGACATAGAGTGCAGTGCCCAGGATTTGAGGATACTGTTTCCTTCAGAAGAGGGGACATTCGGAACCAAGTAAAAGGGGGAGTTTCCCAGGGCCACACG
>JAQZBX010010315.1:32364-44592 GCA_029593785.1 Cabassous unicinctus | reverse complement strand
CACATTTCACATCATAGACCACACTCTCTCTCACATAGTTCTGCATGGTATATGCTGATGCAAAATGGCCTACATCCGTCTCCGCAACGCCACTCAAGACAACCCCCAAGTCCCAAAAAAGCCCCTGTATTTCAACTGCCCATCCCCTCCCTGCCCCAAAAATGTCCAGTGACCACCGGCTCCACCTCACTGTTACAATTTCTTCCATTGCTTGAATCACAATACGTCTATAACAGAACACCACCAAATCCACTCTAGTCCATAGCTCCTCCGCCACTCCTGAGGGGACTGGGATGGTGATGTTCACTCCACCTCCAAGTGAGAGAGGGCTTATATCCCATGTCTTGTTTAGGCTTCATTGAGATTTTGGGACAACAATATCTTCAATGACTTATTCTATGATCTGCCCCACCTTGTGAAGTTAGCATGTGATGTGAGGGACTGCTACCAGGCTGTGATTTTTTTTATGCCTACCTCCAAAGTCATCACTCCCACTGTCCTTATTCTTGCCTTCTACCCCTTAATCATTGCTGCTATTTGAAAGTCTGTTCTACCCTGATTGTCTCAAGTCTCACTCCATTTTGTCTCTCACCTCTTGGCTGTCCCTTGTAGTATGTTTAATTCACTTCATTTACTCCTGACCATGCACTAGCTATGTCCTGATATGGGATAAAGCATTGTCTGCTTTCTATAATATGGCACTTCTAATGTTGAAATCCCTGATCTATAGCTTAAAGAATGAAGGTGAGAAATTTACCCTGAAGAAAGTGCTTGATAGAGTCAAAACTTCTTAAATGAAAATTGTTAGTGAACAAAAGCTGTAAGTTATGTCCATGTCTCTGTAGTCAGTCTAAACACTCAGAAGTAAGTAAAACAAAAAAGAGAAAAAAAAAAACATTAAATAATATGGAATCATCATCTTGCAGTTCTCTTTTTAAATTGTGTACTAATATATATGAATAAATTTTAGCAGTGTTTTAAGATATATTGGGCTGGAATTTTGAGAAAACTGCTATGTCTGCTTGATTGGAACACAGTCTATAAACCTGCTCATATTTTGTGAAACTTTCAAGATGCGCTGATTTTTAATATTACTTCTGCTTGACAGTTTATTTTTTGCCTGAATATATTATATTTTAATCTCTGAATGTGAAAAATACATGTCATGTCTTCATTTTTAGGATTAAAAGATTGAAATATTTCCTTCAAATCATGTAATTGAGTGTTGAGAAATCAGGAGGCAAGTTCAGAACTTTGGACTCAAGGTACCACACTACTTAGGAGAGAAAATGAGGTAGGTGGTTGTAAGAAAATACCTATTAAAAATGGACCTGGAAAAATGTTTTTAAGTTTTTTATTCTCATACTTGTTTCCTGCCTTGCCTTGATTTAAAGATAACAAATTTCTTGAGGTGCAAGAGACAACAAATGCCTTTACTTGAAGTCACTGTGAGCTTTGAGCAACAGATTTTTTTTCCCAAAATTACAGATTAAAAAGAAAGTATTATATTTGAATGAGAGATAGAGATAGATAGAAAGATATATAGATTTCAAAATCTTCGACTCTAACATTATATTCAGAATGAAAATCTCTTCTTTATAATGCAATGATTTATGACCATTAAGATTGCATGAAAGTTTGTATTTTTTTTCTTTTTTAGTTTTATTTATAGTAAACTTATAATTAACACACAGAGACAGTTTCATGGTGATGCAAAATATTTCCTAATTGTAGTGGTACATCTACATGTAAGACATGGGTTTTTGACTTCATGAAATGCTCCTACAGTTGGTTTCTGTATTAGTCAGGCAAAGGGGTGCTGATGCAAAATGCCAGAAATATGTTGGCTTTTATAAAGAGTATTTATTTGGCATAGAAGCTTACAGTTACCAGGCCATAAAGCCTAAGTTACTTCCCTCATCAAAGTCTATTGCCAAGTGATGGAGTTAGATGGCTGCTGAATTCTGCAAGGGTTCAGGCATCCTGGGTTCCTCTGTTCCAGGGGCTCATTTCACTCTGGGCTTAGCTGCTCTCATCCCACACAAGGCCAGCTATAGACTATCAGGTGAATGGCTCATCTCTCTTCCAGAGGCCTCTACCTCATGACCAAGCTCCTTTAGTTTTTCTCCTGTTTGTTTACTTCCTGGGGCTCCAACTCAAAAACTCCAAACTCTGTTCTCTGCCATGTCTTTTCTCTGTGAGTCCTCACCCACCAATGGGGCAAGGACTCAACTTCCTAATGATGTGTCCCAAACAAAACCTTAATCATTGTTTAATGAAGTAAAACTGAAACATCTGAATCCAATATACTTTAATATGCCAAGAGGAAAAGACCAGTTTACAAACATAATCCAATATTTCTTTTTGAAATTCATAAACAATATCAAACTGCTACAGTTTCCAACAATGGGTAAGGTTTTACTGATGGAAAAGTTTGCAAAGCATCATCTGGATAGAGCAAAGAGTGTATGACAAGGAACCAAATTATGGAGCACATAATATATTATAGAAAATTTACTTAGTACAATTTGGAGAGTTTCTATTCTCAACCATGTTTAATATTTACATTCTGACTAATAATCATAGAGTCAATTTTCAATAAAACTTTCTTTGTTTCATTATATCTTAATTAATGTATCATCCACCAACTGCACATTAATTCCAATTAAATATTTGGAGACCAGAGAATTTTAATTGTGTCTTGGAAAAGGAGATAAATATTTCTGCATGCTTTAATGAATGAGTCCCCAAGGGCTGTTGAGGAAATAAATATATCATGTACAGCAAAGGCAGTCTAAATTCCAGGGGAGAGGGGAAATAAAAAGTCATTTTCCAGACAGGAATTCACTGTTCAGACCAAGAGTGAGCACGTGGTATCAGAAGCAGCAATGCATTTTGTTGTCTCAGTACACTCAACTAAAAATGGGTATGTGGCCACAGAGTCTGGATTGGCTCTAAGGATCAATGCTGTGCCAAACACACCCACACCCACACATTCAAGCACATTCACACACACACATCCACATGCACACTCATGTACTCTCATACTCACACATTTGTATGCTTCTTTCTAAAATAGAGTGCCATCCCATGGGGACAAAAAATGAGATATGCTTTTTGACTCTGATGGATTTATCCTGTGTTGTTCAGGCCTCAGTAGATGATATTTTCATTCCCTGATGCTAATTTTCATATGCTGGAAGGACCAATAACTTCCACAAATTAAGAGAAGTGTAGAGTTTTAATTGCTCCCAGTGAAGTGAACTGTACTGCTAAAGGGGAAGACAGATTTTGAGAAGCCATTCTATATGGGATTATTTAGCATTATTGGCTCTGATATTTATTGTGCCTTTTCTTTGGACATTTCCATATGAATTACAATTTATCCTGGGAATGAATCCTCTCTTTATTTACTCTTCATTCTTATTAATCTTATGGTATACTATACCAATTAAGTCCATCTGAATATACATTACTTACTGAATATCTTGAGTTAGGTTAGAAGTAGAAAGTACTTTGTTATAAAGGCATTCAAAATATAAAGGTAGCTATTCTTTTATTTATCCAAGTGTTCTTTATTGACCACCAATTTCTATTAGGAACCACTCAATGTCATAGAAATACGGCAGCAACCAAAACATACTGTTTGTTTTTCCCTTGTAGATGTTGAATTCTGGTCTTGGAAAAAGGAAATTAATAAAATAAAAGGAGATAGAAGAAGAAAATAGCTATGGGGAAAATAGAGTAGAGTCTAAGCAGAGTAATGAAGATGGGGGTTTTCAGTAGAGGTTGACATTCATATTTAAATAAATTATTAAGAAGGATTTAATTGAAAAATGACAAATTAAAGCAACTTAAATGGGAGAAGGAAGAGTCATGCCTTTTTAAGGGAATAATGTTCTTGGCAGAGGGAAAAGACTATTCAAAATCTTGGATTTTGTGTTATGGTTGGAATTTATTTTTTGTGGTTGTAATTTTTGAGAAACAGTGGGAAACTCTACACGGTAGGAGTAGGGTCCAAGAGGGGGCAAGTGTTAGATGATGAAAATGCTGATTAATGGGGACTTGGCTCCTGGGGAACTGTAGAATATGGCATGGAATTTGAATTTAGGTTAAAGTGGGAGCTCTGGCAGGATTTTAAGGACAGTGTGTCATGACCTGCATTTTTCCAAGGAGTCCAGTCTAAAGGCACTAGGGCCACAGTAGTGTAGACCAGTTAGGAGATAATTACAACACTCCTGGCATTAATAAGGGTGTTTGGACCCAGGTTGTAGCAGTGTAGGTGGTGAGAAATTACCAGATAAGGATATCTTATGGAGGTAATTATACCAGATTACCCCAGAATTTCCTGGAAGATTAATGGGAACTTGGGGAATGTGAGTAGGATAATGCTATGTTTTTACCTTGTCAAGCTGGAAGAGCTGAATTCTATTAACTGATCTTGGAAATGAGCAGATAGATCAATTTTTGGAAGTGAAAAATACAAATTCAGTTTTAAATATGCTATATTTGACATATTTATTATTCATCTCTTATAATCATAGAATGTTTATATGGGAAAGAAATTTAGGCATTTTCTAAGTGTAGAATTTTTTTTTTATCAATTCATACATGAATGCACATAAACTATAAGTGTTCAGCAAACATCATGAACCTACAAAACAAATATGAATAACATCATACAGTGCTCCCACACATCACCCCCCCACACACACAAACACCCTGCATTGCTGTGAAGTATTTATTAACATATCATGAAAGAGTATTGTCAAAGTATTACTATTAACTATAGACCGTATTTTCCTCCCCTATAGATTTTTTAAGGATTTATTTATTTATTTACATTCATCCATTTTTACACCCCCCTCTGCCATTTTTCCTTTTTCTGTGTCCATTTGCTGGGTGACTCTATGTCCATTTCCTGCCCTCTCTTCTCATCCTTCTCCTCCTGTCTTGACTGGGATTTGATCCTTGGAACCTCCGATGTGGGAGACAGGCGTCCTACTACCTGTGTTCCTGGTTTTTTGGCACATCTCATCTTGGTTCTCCCTTGTGTCACTCTCCTGTTATGTCATCATGTTGCTGCATGCCTCATGGGGCCTGGTGGCTCACCCACTCATGGGGCCTGGTGGCTCACCTACACATGGGGTCTGACAGCGTACCCACGGATGGGACGTGTTGGAGCACCCACCCGCGGGGACCCATGGCCCATGTGCCTTCTATATTTTCTTTTTTTTCTTTTTACCAGGAGGTCCTGGGGACCAAACCCAGGTCCCTCCATATGGAAGACTGATGCCCAATCATTTGAGCCACATCTATCCCCCTGTTATATCTCTTAATGTTGACCAAATATACCTACAGTTACAGTCATTCCCCATACAGGATGGTCATATAATGAATCAGGCTTAATTTATCAACTGGAATTCCAAAAACCAGACCTAGGGAGAAAAACTAAGTCTGGGGACACATGCATGGTTTGTAATATAGTGAATGTTTAGCTTACCCTGATTATCACAAAATCAGGACAGTAAGAATATTCACATTAAGTGTCAAATTTTTAATCTGAGTTTCATAAAAAAGAATTCCATGATTTTGGGTAATTTCTAAAACCACTAAAATTGTATGTGTTTATGCAGATGCACATTTTGGTGGGATGATCTTTGTTCCTATCAGGGTCTTGAAGAGATCCATTATTTCAGAGAGTTAAGAGGCATTCATTATTTGATGATAAGGTAGTTAAGGAATAGATGGGTTAGAGAATATATACACAAACTCGCATGAATGATTTTTAGGGAAACAACTATAAGAATGCAATTCTTGAAGTAAAACAATGCTCTTGTTTCTAGTACATTGTGTGTCTCACTATAAGCAATATGATGATAGTGTCTCATGTATCCAAAGATATGTCTATAAACGGATTGCTAATCTCTTCTTTCATCCCATGTCACAGTTGAGCTTATGTGTTCTTATATTTCTGATGGATTCTATAAGAGATTTGAGCAAATTGAAAATGTGGAAGGTGGGTGCTGAAAAAAAATTCAACCAAAATTCAGGGATGAACGAATTGTATTCCAGGGACGATGAGTGAAGCTCAATATAACACAGGAAATTAGTTTTGGAGCTGGGTCACGAACACAGGAATCTGTAGTCCAAGGACAATGAGCTTCTCACTTCCAAGACTGCTACTTATTTGTCAAATTACATGAGGGTACAGGAAAAATATTAAAACTTCAAAATTTAGCAGGTCTCTGAATGACAACTCTGTTGGGTTTTACACTGCTTCCTATAAAAGCTTGACCTTATTTTTCTTCCCCAGGATCATTTTTTACAAATAAGTCAGGTCTTATTCTTTTCACTCAGAACAAAATATCTACCTTTGTTAAATATAATATTATGTCAGACATTGGTCTATTCATTTCACCTAATCAGTTCAGCTTATGACATCAGAATTTTTTTCCTTCTTTTCAGAAGTGAAGAGTCTCTGATTAGGGGATTGCTGAAACACTTTCCCAAGATTACAGAGCTTCCAAGGAGTGGAATCTGATTCTGAACTCAGGTGTCACTTCAATTATGCAATTCTGTCTGTGCCAGACCTGTCTACTCTCCGCTGTCTTGGACAAGTGTTTCTGTTCAATTTTCACTCAGTAGTGGCTAGATGATCTAGAATAGCCCCACTCACATGCCTGGAAGACAGCTTGCTGTCAGCAGGGGCACAGGGAGAAACTGGCCAGATTTTTAAAAAGCTAACCCAGTTTGATCTCTTTGGTGGCGGTAGGATTCCAAAAGTGAGAAGAGCAACTTTCAAATCTACTTGAGACCAAGGCATGTGAGATTCACATGGCAAAACATATTCTCTAACTTATTGGCCAAATAAACCACAAGTTCATCCCAGAAAAAGAGGTAGAAAAACAGACTCCAATTTTGATATAAAGAACTGTAAAGATGTGGAGCCATTTTTTTTCCTGATATCCCTATGATCATTAGTTTGTGGTTTCTGTTATTTCTTATCTGTTTGAAAATCAGAACTTTGTTACTAAAATAAAATGTTATGAATTCATGGTACAATTATATTGCACACAAGTCTTTTAATGGAGTATTAAAAGCTTTCATCAAATTTATTGATGTACCAGTTCCAATACTTTATAGTTTCTTGTGTAAAATAGAGTTACAAAGCTTCTATTACAAATGTATACTTTGAAAGGATGTTGTATTTAGCACTTCACTGCACCTTGAGGATAAACTATTGTTTAAATAGAAATTCCTGTTTGGAGGAGAGTTTGAGAATGACAGTCTTGTCCACCGGAATGAGGACACAGATTATACAATCTCCAGTCATTCTTTCCAGAATGTCTTAATGCCTTCCTTTTCTGCCTCTTTAAAGTGGCAAGGATTTCAGACTGTGAGGATTTCAGGGAGTTTTCCGGTAAGGAACACTTGATTCCCTTCAATTCATTCCTTTACTTGCAGCTAGAGTGAAGGTAAAAGGCATAGGTCTGATCGCATGACTTCCTCCTTATGACAAAGTGTTGATGTTCAGGAACTAGGTCCGTGAAAACGGTGCATTGGATGAGAAAGAAACAAGAGACAGCTGGGATCAGGGGACTCTCCATCCAAGGGGAGAAGAGTCCCACTGCATAAAACATCGTGGCTTTTATTTAGCTTTAGAGCAAAGAAAATATGTGTGCACATGTGCAAAGGTAATAGATACATGACGGGATACATGTTACAAAAGTAAGCAAATCTTTAGGGTTAAAGGTTCAGTTCTCCTTACATTCCTGCAATTAACAGACCTTGTTAATCATTTTCTGACATATACCAGATACACTTCTTGAAGCACAGAATGCTTCTCCACCAGTCGTACCAGAACTTATCTTAGTGTCTTGAGACTAGAGACACCTGTCCCATACATACCAAGGTGGCATCCTTTCTGTCATGAGTCATGGCCTTTAATTGAATTCCTTCTTTTCCCCCTTTTTATTAATTAATTTTTAATATGAAGATCATAGGAACCATTATATAAGATGATACAAGGTGACCTCTTATCACACTTTTCTTCCATAGGCTCTTGTGACTGTGCCTGTCTTAGGTTGTTCTCCTCTGAGAATCTTATCCATCATTGGCCACCAGTCAAGCTTTTGAGCTCTTACATGGAAGGCAGTTTCATTTATATTTTATACTTCTTCAGGTTCTTTATGTGTATGCTTTTACGTAGATAATTAGTAGTAAAATCATGGGGTTACTAGTATACTACTTTCTACCACAAATAATGTAAAATTAGATTTTCATGGCTAAGTTTCTTGACATAAATGCATTTATCTGATTCAATTTTTCATTTTTTTCTATGAATATATGTTATTACTTTACCCTTGAAAATACAAACAATTAAAAGGCATAAAACAGTAATTCCTAATTCAATCCAAATGATATTTGAACTGTTTTTTGTTTCCACCAGTGAAACAGATTCACAGTATTTAAATTTTCAGACAATTCATTCCAAAGTTCTGCACCAGGAGTTTCTTCCAATTCATTTTTATACATGCTCAACCCTTTCTTTTGCAATTCTAAAATATCTAAAGAAATATTAGGCTTATATCCATTCAAATGATTTTTTACTTCTTCCCAATCATGCTCACTATTCTTATAAGGCAAAGGAGTAATTCAAAAAGAAGTTTCACTCCAATTACATTTAAGAGCTCTTAACAAGTTTAAATTATAGATTTGATTACCCAAATGTATAATAGTTGTTTCAAGATCATTCATATGATTATTCATTTCCATATCAATGTGAGACTGGCAATGCTACATCTCACTTGCATTTTTATGCCTGTCCTTAACATATTGTTGAGTCTGGGCTTCTTGATGCAGGGAAGTGCCAGTGGCAGCTGCAGCAGTTATGATGCCAATCAGTCCCAAAATTCCTGCTATTAAAAGTCCAATCAGTCCTTTAGTTCTTTTTAAATAATGGTCGAGGAAGTGCCACGGCAAATGTGATTCTGGAGACTGCTGACGATGTCTGGTTATCTGAAACCATAATCATAGTCCTTTTCTTCTTCTTGCTATAAAAAAAGTTTGATTTTCCTGCTAATATGAATTGTTAAGACATGTAAATAAAGAGCAATTGGAGCAGCTAATGCTCCTTTCACCAAAAGTTATTTTTCCAATGATAAAAACTATAGGATCTCATACACATACTGTAAGAAATTGAGTTGATTTTCTTTTTAACCTGGTAATATTAGTTTTATTGCCTTGCCGTTCAAAAATTGGGCCAGTTCCCAAAAATAATTTCCACAAATAGTTTTGAGTTTGTTAAGTTTAGTGTCCCATGGTTGTAGAATAAATCTTCCTTGATTTATCCAATTTATTCCTATAAGGGCTTGATCCTTTACAATTCCATAGGAATCATTAAACAACACAACCTCTGTATAACCATGACATACATGCCATTTGTCATTTAGTAATCTGTTTTGTGAGGGACATGTAAAATTTACCATATTTTCTGATGTATATGTTAAGGGAGGGAAAATGAGAATATAAATTGCGATTTTGAGGTTGAATGCATGTGGAACCATGTCCAATACAAAGAGGGCAGTCTATAAAAGGTAAAGTTAAACTTTCTATAAATTTCCCTTCTTCTTTTGGTTTTTAGGGTAGCCATAAATCTATAGGCATTGGAAAATGGTGAGATTGATTAAGATAAATTAGATAAGACTCATTGGCCCAGGTCAACAGCTCTAAAAGAGATGGGTATGTAATATATGCCCAGAAAGTTTAATTATGATATGGTATCTTACCTTGACCTAATACTTTACCTAAAATTAATCCAGTATGAAACTATCATGCCCATAGTTTAAGTTTTGGCAGCATCTTCAACTCTAGGCTTGATTCTTCTGGAGAGGATCCACTGCTGTTCTCCTGTTTCTGTAATGATAAGAGCAAATCCTTGGCTCCAAATCTTTACATCTCCTTTTTCCCATTTATTGTTTGTTTCATTTTTCCAATATATCGGTTGTCCAAATTTTTCATTTTCATTCTTTTTATTAAACTCCCATTGTCTTTCTGCAGCTGTGGTATTATAAACCTGTTGTCTATTAAGAAAATTTAAGGTAAGCAATGCCTTAGATAATTTGTTTTTAGCAGATTCTCCTCCATTTCCCCCTTTTTGTTTTTGCAACATTAATTTTAGTAAGTGATTGCTTTTTTCTTCTCTTGCTTGTCCTTCCAGTTTATATGGAATTCCTGTAACATGTTTAATTTTCCAGTCACTGTAAAATTTTTTGAAAGATTGACTAAGATAGGCAGGCCCATTATCTGTTTTAGCTGTGCCGGCAGGCCCGTTACAGCAAAACAATGAAATATGTGAGAGCGTACATGTGAGGCCTTTTCACCAGGGTGAGCAGTTGCCCAAATAAAATTAGAAAATGTGTCCATTATCACATGTACATATTGAAAGCCACCAAAAGAGGGCACATGTGTAACATCCATTTGCCAAATTTCATTAGGATGTTCTCCATGGGGATTTACTCCTGGAGAAAAAGTAGGGGCATTATGGGCTCACAAGTAGGATATTGTCTAACAATCTTTTAACTTTCTTTTACTTTTAAGTGGGGATATTTATGACATAAGCCAGAAGCATTAGTATGTGTAAGCTTATGATAATAAGCAGCAGTTTTGGTAAGAGCAATAAGCTTATCTACCAAATCATTTTGTGAAGCCATAGGGCCGGGAAGTTGAGAATGAGAAAGAATATGAGTAATGTAAATTGGATTAGATCATTCATGAACAGTCTTCATAATTGTGGGAAAAGAACTTCTAATTTAGAAATTGGAGTTATCTGAGATGTTTCTATATGGCAAAGAACATGACAGACATAGGCAGAATCAGACACAATATTTAAGGTCTCAGAAACATCAGTTAGCAATTGAACAACAGCCATAAGTTCCACCTTTTGAGAAGACAAATAAGGTGTTTTCCAAGATTTTGTAGTTGGGTCTAAATAGCCTGCATTTCCATTACTGCTGCCATCAGTGTAGTAAGTGCAGCAGAGAGTGGTTGTTATTTGACAACCTTAGAAAGAATCCATGAAGTACGTTTTAAAAACTGTAAAAACTTTGAATTTGGGAAATGATTATCAATTGTTTCAATAAAATTTGTTAAGGCCACTTGCCAAGAGTTACTGAACTGCCAGAGCTGAGAAAGCTCCTGCTTTGTAAGGACCAGTATGATTTTATTAGGACCTCTGGCAATAAGCTTTCTCAGACAAATACAGCCTTTTGATATTATTGCTGTAATTTTTTAAGGATAAGTATGAAGTTTTTCGTATCTTTGTTGGGTAAGAATATCCATTATATTATGCCCTCCTCTTGCCAAATTATCCCAGTAGGGGAATGACAAGATGGAAATATTAAAGGTGAAACTGGAAGATTCATTTTTATCCTTCTTAGTTGGCTATTTTGTACTCTTTTTTCCAATGATTTTAACTCCTTTTTTTGCTTCTGGGCTCAAAATGTGAGGACTATTTAAGTCAGAGTCTCCTGTTAGAGTATTGAAAAGATTAGTTAAAGCATAAGTTGGAATTCCTAAAGTAGGCCATGCCCAATTAATATCACCCAGTAATTTTTGAAAATCATTTAAAGTACGCAAATGGTCAGTTCAAAACTGGACCTTTTGCGGAGTTATAATATTTCCATTAATACTATGGCCCAAATATTGAAAAGGAGCCTGTTTTGGATTTTTTTCTTCTGCTATTTGTAATCCATGTTGAGGACGAATTTCTTTAGCCATCTGAAATATTGTTTCAGCTCAGAAGTTTGCTCAGTGGCAAAAAGAATATCATCCATAAAATGAATAATCATAGCATTGGGAAATTGTTTTTGTAAAATTTGTAATGGAATGTGAACAAAGGATTGACATAATGTAAGACTGTTCATCATTCCCTGAGGTAGAACTTTCCAATGATATTGTTCAGTAGGAGCTGACTGATTAATAGAAGGAATAGTAAATGCAAATTTTTCTCTATCATTTGGATTGAGAGGAATAGTAAAGAAACAATCTTTCAGAACAATAATAATAATATGCCAATTTTGTGGAATCATATTTGGGGATGGCAAACCAGGCTGTAAAGATCCCATAGGTTGAATAGCTTTGTTAATTTTATGTAAATCAGTCAATATGCACCATTTGCCAGATTTCTTTTTAATTACAAAAACTGGAGAATTCCATGGACTAGTA
>JAQZBX010010315.1:0-32264 GCA_029593785.1 Cabassous unicinctus | reverse complement strand
ATGTAAGGTTGCAAAGCAGCCTCTTGTCCTTCTGGACCTTCTACCTTAAATATGAGTATTTTGATAAACATCTGTCATTGTGCCAACGCCAGTGAAAACTGTAGGCACTTTTTGTGAAATCCAAGCTTTTGGCGAATATCATTTAGCAATTATACAGACTTCAGCCCCGGTATCCACTAATCCTAAAAATACCTTTCCATTTATTTTTACAGTAGTTTCAGGCCTTTTATCTCCAATTGCTGTTTGCCAATAAACTTTACATCCAGTGGAACCAAATCCTCCTGTTCATTTTATAGGCCAAGATTGAGGTTTATGATATGGTAATAAAAGAAGTTGAGCTATACGATCTCCCTATTCAATTTGATAGGGAGTTAAAGTTTGTATTAATACACAAATTTCTCCATCAAAGTCAGTGTCAATGATCTCAGTTTGCACAAAATCACCTTTGGTCATAAGACTGCTATGCCCAATAATGAAACCTACATTAGTTTTTGGGATAGGCCCTTTAATTCCTGTCCTTATTTTTTGTATACCCAGTGAAGGAGTAATAAGCTTAGTTTCAGCTGAGGGAAGATCGACATCTGTACTGCCTTTGGTAGCTGCTTTTAGCTCTGTTACATGCTGGAGGGAGCTGCTCCGTGACTGACCGGGTAGATTTGACCTAGGCTGGGAAATATGCTCATATTGTTTGTCTGAAGGCCTTGAGCAAGGCCTGCTTGGAAGTTTCCTGACTTATTAATGAGACTGCCATTCTTATGGTATCTAGAACAGCATTCATTGGCCCAGTGTAACCCTTTCTGGCATACTGGACACACACAAGTGGCTATTGATCTATTATTGCTGCTAGATGGAGTGCTCACACTAGTTTTGGCTTGGCAATCTTTTTTTCATATTACCTGGTTTCCCACATTTAAAGCAATTTAAATTATTAACCATAGAACTACATCCCTTTATAGCAGCTGCAAGAAGGTTCATATTATATGCATTAGATCCAATGTCTTGGCATGCCTTTATATAATCCTCTAAAGTACCTCCAGTTGCCTTTATTGGACATAAAGCCTTTTTACACTCACTGTTGGCATTATCAAAAGCTAACATCTGAATAAGCATTTCTCTAAGATCAAATTGAGTTACTGTCTTGTTAACTATGTCTGCCAGCCTCGCTACAAATTCAACATAGAGTTCAGTATTTCCTTGAACAACTTTTGAAAATGATTGTACAGTCTGTCAAGGGGTGGAGATTCATTGCCAGGCAGCTAGGCAGCACAATTGAACTTGTACAATGGCAACATCATCATATTGGATCTGATGAGGAACTTCAGCCCATTGACCTATTCCTAATATTTGTTCAGCGGTAATGGGCACTGGTGGAATTGCTGTTGATTTTGTCATGCTACAATATTAGTTTCATCAGCATACCAAGTTTTAAATTGTAAAAATTATGTGAATTGAAATCAGCTCGAGCTAACATATCACAATCCCAGGGTATCAATATGTCTGCTTGTGCCATTCCTTGCACCAATCTTTGAGTATAAGGAGAATTTACACCATATTGAGTACATGCTTGTTTTAATTCTCTGATAGCTTTAAACGGAATAGGAGCATGACCAGATTGTATGCCTCCTTGGGGATTTTAAGCATCTACTGGAATTTGAGTAACTGTTACTGGAAAAGCAGAAAGAAGTTGCATCGTCTCTGAATCTGCTTCTCTACTTCCCTGTGCTATGCTTTTCATAATTGAAGAGGATGGTACTGTCACAAAGACAGAAACTTTTAGAGGGTCATCAAATGTCATAAAAAATGGGTCAGCAGATACCTTAGGAGACTCAGGTGTGGGTTCAAAAGACAATAAATCATCTTTTGGAGTAGACGGCATTATGGCCACTGGAAAAGTTCCATAAACTCCCTTTTACTTTTCTTCCCTTTTATTAAACATGAGTTTAATCTGTTTTTGCCTGTTCATGAATTGTTCCATATATATTTTCATTAAAATCAACATCAGTCTATTCTGCTATCAGTCCAGCGATAGCAGTATCTTGTTTATTATCTTCATTTTCTTCTGATTGTAATGGTTCAAAAGCAACAGAAATAAGGCTACACAAAGACCACACATGTATGGGCATTATCTCTCCCTTTGGATAAGCCCTTTTTAAAGCTTTCATGACTAACTTCCAGTGTTTCAGATTTAAAATATTCTGCCCTTGCAGCTGAAATCAATAATAATGTTTCTGTACAAGAGAAAAATTTCCTCAAAAGCTGAGCATTTAATAGTTACACTGGAGCTTTTTAATAAAGTTTTTAACACTCTAGAGTAATCTTCAAAATTTGACTGCTGATTCCCCATTTCCTGAATGATCCCAAGGATGTAACTTACCTTTTTTTGAAAACCGCTCGTCAAGAGCTCCTTGGTCCTCTGCGCACTGACCAAAAGAAAAGTTGCGTTTTTGGGTCCCTGTTCGGGCACCAAATATTGATGTTCAGGAACTAGGTCCATGAAAATAGTGCTGCGGATGAGAAAGAAACAAGACATAGCCAGGGTCAGGGGACCCTCCATCCAAGTGGAGAAGAGTCCCGCTGCATAAAACATCGTGGCTTTTATTTAGCTTTAGAACAAAGAAGATACATGTGTGCATGTGCAAAGGAATTAGATATGTGATGGGTTACACATTAGTAAAGTTAGCAAATCTTTAGGGTTAATGGTTCAGTTCTGCTTACATTCCTGCACATAACAGACCTTGTTAATCGTTATCTGTCTTATACCAGATACACTCCTTGAAGCACAGAATGCTTCTCCACCAGGCTGGTACCCGATCTTATCTTAATGTCTTAAAACTAGAGATGCCTGCCCCATACATACCAAGGTGGCCTGCTTTCTGTCATGAATCATGGCCTTTAACTGAACTATTTCAACAAAGTCTTACATTTGGGTTGTTTTAAAGAGCCCCATCTCAACATGAATTCCAAGGAGTTTTGTGATTCGGTGACTGTTCTGGCTCATCTGGTGAGACCTTGCTCCACCACATCTGTGTTTAATCTTTCTTAGTTCCTTGAACTTACCAATGTCTTTCCTATGTGAGGAATGTGATATATACTATTTCCTCTGATTGACTACTCTTCCCTCTCTCCTTTTCTCTACAATGAACTGCCATCTGGATCGATGCTTCTAATATTTTGATTCTCCTTTAAAAGTCTCTTCTTTTTGGAAGGATTTTTGAGAAATAGAACTGAAAATTTATTTTTTCCATTCTTATACTCTGTAGAGGGAAAATAAGTATAATGATTGATTATGTCAGATGTTTCCAATGCTGCCCAACTTATTTGAACTTAAATGAATTTAGTAAGGCCCAGATATCTTTCCTTGTTTAAATAAGTGATATAGCACCAATACATAAGTTCAAATGCTGAATACATTCACCAATATATAATTGGTAGAGAAAGTTGAGGGTGACTATTGTGGTAATACCTTTATAAGCCCTAATATTGTACATCATGCATACAATAATCATAAGTTCCTGCCATGAAAGCAATATTTAAGGTTAGAGATTTAAGAAAAAGTTTTTAGCATACAAATGAGAGATAACAGTGCTATATATTTAACTTTGAATCTCCTTAATTATGAGGAAATTTTTTGTGGGTGTAATTTATTTAAGCTGAATTCCTGAGTTGGTGAAAATAAGTAGTGAGATAGAAGGTTGTAAAAATAAGTTGAAAGAAACTTGTAAAGAACCTTGGGTGTTGAGCTAAAGGATCTGAATTTTGCATGCTAATGAGTACAGATCCCTTAAAGAGGATCAGTTAGAGAATTAGAAAGGCCTTCCGGGCCCTGAGTTCTGTTATCCAGTTTCATCAATCAAGTTGCTTTTTCAATGAACATTACCATGTATATTTTAATCATTAGGACACCCACATCTTGCTTCTTATCAAGGCAGAACACTAGACCTCAAGTTAGATTTAGATTTGCATTCTCATTACAACATTGACTCTGGTTAAGCTCAATGGTTTTAGACAACAATAACCCATAATTCTTTCCTTTTAGCTCTCTCCTACTGACATTAAAAGCAGGGGCATGTAAGCTGGCTATTGAGATCATTAGCTCTAATTTGGTAATGATAATGACTTTACACATATTCCTCTGTCTTTGCTTTTCTGGAGAGCTTTGCAGCATCAAGACTTAGACTTTTAATGATTCATGGTTCTTCTATGCCTTGACACCAAAACATGGGTTTTTCCTAATCTTCAACATCCAGAGTATCAAAAATTGACCCAAAGATGCAAAAAATTTCACACAACCACAAGATATTCTAAAACAAAACATTCTTAAGATAAATATATTTAAATATGTTTTTAAGGGGAAGAATAAGTCAGGTTACCAGAGGACTAGAGCACTGCCTTCATAAGGAAAACAAGGGAGAAAAATATTCACTTATAAAAGAGGAAAATGGCTTACCAGTAGAGACCATGGGCTCTTGATTAAGAAGATTCTGGGTTTCAGCACTAATTTTGTGTTTACTAGCTTCGCAACCATAGATATGTTACTTATATCTCTTAAGCTTCTGTTTCATCAACTCTCATAAGTGAATCATCAAAATATCTACATTGTAAAGTTCTTGTGAAGATGAAGGGGGCTAACTATAAGACTTAAAATAGTAACTGCCACATAGTGAATAATATACAATTTTTGGCTATTTTTACTAATAATGGCAGTAGAAGTAGCTCTATATTGTTATTTATATACGTATCTCCAAAATTCCTGGCTCAGACGAAGTTCTCAATAATATGCAGAAGGGTTCTGAAATTTTTTTAGTGCCCAGATTATATCACATTGGCCTGGTGTTTTCATGTATGTTTACTTTGCTCTATTAGATGAGTTTTCTGGATCTGTTGATAAACTTTATGGGGTCCATATAACTTAGTTGCCTGATGAGAATATGGGATTGACCCTCTTTTACAGTTAATAAGTAAAGATCTGTAGTTTTAAATCCAGATTCTGATTTCTATTTCAGTGTTCTCAAATCACAGAAATTCTATACTTCTAGATAGTTAGTAATAAAAATGTATCTCAGTGATTGACTGAATTGATGCCTTTGCCTGCTTCTTGAAATAGCTGTGCCACCAAATCTTTTTTTCCCTCATAATTATTCAGATTTTTTCCTCTGTATACATGGAAGTGGGAAATCACACTATCTTGACTGAATTCATCTTGGTGGGCTTCACCACAGGTCCCCACTTGCAGCTGATTCTATTTGTAATATTTCTGATACTTTACTTTGTAACCTTATCAGGGAACATGACCATGGCTCTCTTAATCTGGTTTGATTCCTGCCTACACACACCCAGGTACATTTTCATTGGCAATCCATCTTTCCTGTTTCTGTGGTGAAAATATCATTGACCACTTCTTATGTGATGCATCACATTGGTAAAAGTGTCCTGTACAGACACCTGGATTTACAAATGAGTCCTTCTTAGTATTCTGGGATTCACAGTCCTCTCCAGCCTACTTGCCAACCTGATTTCTTATTTCAACACCTCCTGGCTATCCTGAGGATCCACTCTGCCTCTGGAAGATATAAGGCCTTCTCTACCTGTGCTTCCCAACTGATCTCAATCAAGCTTTTCTAGGGATCCTTGTTCTTCATGTATTCAAGACCTAGCTCCACCTATTCTCTGGAGAGAGACAAAGTGGCTGCCCAGTTCTACACTGTTCAGCCCATTTTTCCGCACTTTTATCTGTTGTGTGAAGAACGAAGATATCAAAGATGCTTTCAGGAAAGCAACACAGACCATAAACCACAAAGATAATATGTCATTCTTGTACAATTTGTTAAATGTTCCTGTTGTATTTTGCAAATTATTGACTTATTGACATATTTGTAAGCTACACAAATATTTCAAATAATTTCATCAAGTTATACATAAACAATGAAATGTATAAGCCACAATTTAATTTTTATCATTTTCTTGTGACAAACTATTTTAAACTTATAATACTGGGTTGTGAGGTTCAGCAGGATGGCATTTTACCCATAGATTTTCCTCAAAATTTATCCTCTAGCTTGTTTTTAGAGGTCTTAGAAAGTGATAAAAGGAACTGAATTGCTTGTGTGTGTGTGTGTGTGTGTGTGTGTGTGTGTGGTTTAACTTTGAAACTTGGCAAGCACATTTTATTGGGTGAAGAGAATATATGAAATAGTTAGACTTTTGGAAATTTGATTCTAGAGTTTAGAAACATTTATTTTAAATGGAGCCCAATCAAATTTGATCTGCTGTTATGGTAAGTAACATACAGTGGGTTGGCTTAACCAGCAAACTTATTTGTCTCACAATTTCTGAAGCTGGACTTCTACTTGCTCACATTTTGGTGGCATTCTGGAGAGCTAAAAACCTTAGTATTCTTAGGCTTCCCTGTCACATGGCCATCTTCTCTCCTTTCTCCTCTAGGTTCTGTTGACGATTAGCTTTTACTCCTCTGAGTGTCTTTCTCTTCATAACTCCTTCAGTGATAGTGTTAAGCCAAAAATTCAACAACTTACCCTACACTTTCACCAAAAATAGCATATTTCATTGCTCCCATCCAGAATGGTTTCACACCCACAAGAAAGAATTAAGATTAAGAAATTTTTTATTTTTCTATTGTTCAAAACATGTTTTGTCACAGCAATCTTTCTAAATTCCTTTATAAAGATCAAATTGAGTATTTAGAAAAAACGTTTCTAAATCTTTTGCCCTCTACATTAAAATAATATTAGGCAAAGTGTTTAAGGTTCTTGAGACTACAATAATATCATTCTAAAAATCACCGAATAATGTCTCTTTTAGGAATCTGTGTCAATGAAAGGACTGATCTCTCCCTCCAATTATGGGCTCTACACACTACTCCCCCTCATGGGACACAACAATATGTAATTCACTAGGGGGAAATAAGAACAGGTGGAACAAAAGGAAACCTACAATCAAACAAATAATAAACACTGTTTTAGTTTGCTGAAGGCTTCCAAAGAAATATACTAGTTATGGGTTGGCTTTTACAATATGGATTTTCTGACTCCTAAATTTACAGTTCTGAGGCTGAAGCAAACATCCAAATCAAGGCATCAGGTGTAGCTTTCTCTGTGAAGATGGCTGTGGGTGATCTGTAACTCTTGTATAAGGCATACGGTGGTGGCTGCAGGCCTCTGACTTCTCCTCAGGGATTTCTCTCTCAGTTTCTCAGGGTTTCTCTCTTTTTCTGTGGCTCCACCAATACCAGTTTATAAAGGACACCATAAAGAGGATTAAGATGCACCCTGGGAAAGGCCCTACTGGTGTAATCTAGTCAAACGACCTTTAGCAGAATCTAATCTAATCAAAGGTTCCAATATGTTTACACACAAAGGAATGGACTAATCTAAGAACAATACTTGTTGGGGTCCACAAAAGATTAAAACTACCAGATTCCATCCTCTAGACCCCAAGAATAAATGTTCTTTCTATAGGCAAAATACATTCATTCCATCATAATATTTCAAAAGGCTTTAAATCATTTCAGTATTAAGTAAAGTCCCTTCAAAATCACTTATACGTGTGTCTGTCTTGAGGCAAAACTCCCCTCAGGCTGTGGACCTGAGAAACTTAGAAAACAAGTTATCTGCTTCCAATATACAAACAGTGATAGTCATAGGATAAATATTCCCATTGCCATAGGTACGAATGAATGGAAAACAGGGGTCACAGGTCCCAAACAGTTCCAAAAACCTGCATGGCATACTTGATTTTAAGGTCTGAGAGTCATCTATGGAACCATAGTTTCTTGTCCTTGGTGCTTGATGGATTTGAGGCCCTACTCTTTCCAAGGACTTTCCCAGTGATCATGTTCTTGGCTCTGCCCTCATCAAACATCTGGGAGGTGGATGAACTCTAGGCCCACCCTCCAAGAACATTGTAGTAATGGCCAGACTCTCCCCAATCTCTTAGACAGAAGCTCAAACTCCACTGAACAATGGAATGATGGCCAAACTCTCCCCAGTCCCCAAGGACTGTGCTTCATCCTCTCTAAATCCTGGAGTAGAAACACTTTCCTTGAACAACCAGATAGAAGGTCCATGCTCTTCAATTGACAGGCCATACTTATCTTTCCCACACACATGGGTGGGGTCCTTCTCTTGGCCTTAGAAAATATTTTTAGTCCTGGCTTCAGCTTCCATGGTCTGACTCTGAAATCATTTTTTTTTCAAGCTCTCCATTCTCTGTCCCTTTTAGTTGAGGCTGGTATTGGCTCCATTAATACAGATCTCACAAAAAAACTTGGTTTTGTATGTAGGAAATAGGAGTACAAGGTGTCAGACAGTAAGATTTTCCACAGATCGTTCCTTGACTTACTGATTAAAATGATTAAAAGTCTTCAGAGGCTTCCCATTGAAGACATACACCAAAATCATCAATATGGGCTAATCGGTCCATATTTTGTCTGATCCTGCCCACTCGAACAGCCTAATTTAGTGCTGCTTTATTAATTTCTCTGTGGTCCAGCCAGTCTACACATTTTTTTTTACATTTGAGAGGTTTTGGGTTTACAGAACAGTCATGCATAAAATTCAGGATTCCCAGATTCCCTTATAGTACCCTATAATTAACACTTTGCATTGGTTTGATACATTTGTGACAACTGATAAAAGTACATTTTTATAACTGTGCTATTAACTAAATTCCATGGCTTATTTTAGGATTCACTGTTTGTTTAGTGCCGTACCATGGGTTCTTTTTTAAATATATTTTTTTATTGAAGTATATCATTCATACATGAACACAAAAAAACAATGTGTATAATAATGGTTGTGAACTTACAAAAGAAACATTCATGATATTATACAGGGGTCCCATTCATTACCCCTCCACCAACATCTTGCATTGTTGTGATACATTTGCTATAAACTATGGAAAAGCATCATCAAATTATTACTACTAAGTATAATCCATATCTTACATTTGGTGTATTTTTACCTCAACACCACCCTATTTTTTTTTTTAGAATATAATTTTATTAGTGAGATTGTGAACTTATAAAACAATCATGTACCCCCTCCCTGGAGAAATGTCTATTTAAATCTTTTGCCCATTTTTCAATTGGATTGCCTGCTATTTTATCGTTGAGTTGTATGATCTCTCCATACAGAATGGAAATCAAATCACCACCAGACATGTGGTCTCCAAACATTCTCTCCCATTCAGTGGGCTCACCCCTGACAAAGTCCCCTGAATCACAGAAGTGTTTATGTTTGAGGAAGTCCCATCCATCCATGTCCTATCCTGTCACTCGAGCCTTCAGTGTAAGGTTCAAGAATCTACCACTTACCACCAGGTCTTGCAAATGCATCCTTACATTCTTCTCCAAAAGCCCTATTGTACTTGCTTTTATATTTAGGTTTTTGGTCCTTTCTGAGCCAATTCCTGTACAAGGTGTAATACAGGGGTCTTCCCTCTCTTCCTTAGCCATGGATATCCGGCTCTCCCAGCACCATCCATTGAATACACTTTTCTTCCTCAGCTGGGTGGGTGTGAAAGACCTGTCAAAAATCACCTGGCCATAGATGTAAGGGTCTGTCTCTGAACCATCGTTGCAGCCCCTTTGGTCTACGTGTCGATCCTTATGCCAATACCATGCTGTTTTTACCACTATAGATAGGCAAGATGATCCAAAGCCTGGAAGTAAGAGTCCTCCAAATTCCTGTTTCCTTTTTAAGATGTTTCTGGCTATTCAGGGCCTCCCACCCCTCCAAACAAACTTGACAATTGTGTTCTCCATTTGTTTAAAAAATGCTGGCAGTATTTTCATTGGGACTGCACCAAATCTGTACATCAACCTGGGTAGAGCTGACATCTCAATGGTATCCAGTTTTTCAATCCATGAGCATGGAATGTTCTTCCAACTATCTAAGTCCCCCCTGACTTCCCTTAGCAATGTGCTAAAGGAAGCCACTGTGGCTGAAATGGAATTCTCTCCCTGACCTCCTCCCCAGATTGTGCTTTACATTTGTATAGAAACACCACCGTTTTTGTGTATTGATCTTGCACCCTGACACCCTACCAAAATCATCCATTAGCTCTAGCAGCCTTGTTGTAGATCCTTCAGGACTTTCTAGATACAGAACTACATTATCTGTGAACAGTGAAAGTTTCACCTCTTCCTCTCTGATTTGGATGCCCTTTATGTCTTCCTCTTGCTTGATTGCTCTAGCCAGAATGTCCAGCACCATACCAAACAACAGTGGTTACAGTGGGCATCCTTGCCCTGTCCCTGATCTCAATGTGAAAGCTTTCAGGCTTCCACCTTTGAGTACAATGCCAGCTGTGGGCCTCTCATATACAGACTTTATCATGTTGAGAAAACCTCCCTCAACCTCCATTCTTTGTAGTGTTTTTTATCAAGAAAGGATGCTGTACTCTGTCAAATACCCTTTGTATACCAGTCAATAGGATCATGTGATTTTTCTTCTTTGATTGATTAATGGGTGCATTATGCTGATTAATTGCCCCATGCCAAACCACCCTGTATGCCTGGTACAAAACCCACCTGATCATGATGAACAACTCTTCTAATGTGTTGTTGGACTCGATCAGGAAGCATTTTACCAAGGATTTTTGCATCCATATTCACCAGAGGAATGGGTCTGTAATTTTCCCTTTTTGTAATATCTCCATCTGGCTTTGGTATTAAGGTGATACTGGCTTCATAGAATGAGTTTGGTAGCATTCCTTATTCAATTTTTTGGAAGAGTTTGAGTAAGATTGGTATTAAATCTTCTTTGAATGCTTGGTAGAATTCACCTGTGAAATCCTTTGTTTCAGGACTTTTCATTTTGGGGAGTTGTTTGAGGACTGTTTCAGTCTCTTTATTTGTGATTGGTTTGTTGAGGTCTTCTGTTTCTTCTAGGGTCAGGTAGGTTGTAAGTTCCTAGGAATTTTTCCAATTCATCTACATTGTCTACTTTTTTAGCATAAAGTTGTTCATAGTATTCTCTTATGATCTCTCTTATTTCAGTGGAGTCAGTAGTAATGTTCCCATTTTCTATTATATTTATTGGCATCGTCTCTCTTTTTTTCTTAGTCAGTCTAGCTAAAGGTGTGTTGATTTTGTTAATCTTCTTGAAGAACCAACTTTTAGTTTTGTTAATTCTCTCTATTTTTTTCTCAATTTCATTTATTTCTGCTCTGATCTTTGTTATTTCATTCCTTCTCCTTGCTTTTGGATTAGTTTGCTCTTCTATTTTTTATTCCTCCAGCTCTGTAGTTAGGTCATTGATTTTAGCTCTTTTTTCTTTTATAACATAAGCATTGAGAGCTATAAATTTCCCTCTCAGCACTGCCTTAACTGCCACCCATAGGTTCCGATATGTGTTGTCCTCATTGTCATTCTTCTCGAGATATTTACTGATTTCCCTTGAAATTTTTTCTTTCACCAGCTGATTATTTAAGAGTATGTTTTTAAATCTCTCTATATATGTGATTTTTCCCTTTTTCTACCTCTTATTGATTTCCAACTTTATTTCATTATGATCAGAGGAAGTGCTTTGTATAATTTCATTCTTGTTTAATTTATTGATATCTGCTTTGTGACCCAACATATTGTCTATCTTGAAGGAAGATCCATGAGCACTTGAAAAGAAGTTATATACTACTGTTTTGGGGTGCAATGTTCTGTATATGTCTATTAGGTTTAGTCCACTTATCATATTATTCAAGCTCTCTGTTTTTTCTATTGATCCTCTGCCCAGATGTTCTATCCAATGCTGATAGTGGTGTACTAGAGTCTCCAAATATTATTGTAGACATGTCTATTTATCCCTTCAGTTTTGCCAGTGTTGACCTCATGTATCTTGGGGGCATCCTGGTTAGATGAATATACATTTATGATTGTTATTTCTTCCTGATGAATCACCCTTTTATTAATATGTAATGTCTTTCCTTGTCTCTGATAACTGTGTTGTTTTTAAAGTCTATTTCATCTGATATAAGTATAGCTACTCCACCTTTTTTGTTTTTTTTTTTTTTTTTTGGCTACTGTATGCATAGAATATCTTTTTCCAACCTTTCACTTTCAATCTATTGGTATCCTTGGGTTTAAAGTTAGTTTCTTGCAGACAGCATATAGATGGCTCATATTTTCTTGTCCATTCAGTCTGTATCTTTTGATTAGGACCTATAATTCATTAACACACAATGTTATTACTATGAAATAAAGGCATTTCTTATTTCATCCATTTTGACCTTTGGATTTTATCTTTCATTTTATTTTCACCACTCTTTTGATGCTTTCATTTATTGTTACTGATATAATCACCATTTCTAGACACTCTTCCAAGCTTCTCTCTTTTGTCCTTTCTTTTCAGGCCATAACAGTCCCTTTAGTATTCTCTGCAAAGCCAGTCTTTTTGTTATAAACTCTCAGGTTTTGTTTGTCTATAAATATTCTAAACTTACCATCATTTTTAAAAGATAATCTTGTCAGATTTAAAATTCTTGGCTGACAGTTTTTCTATTGCCTTATCTTAAAGTTATCATATGACTGCGTTCTTGCTTCAGTGAAGAAAGATGAGAAATTGGCACTTAATCCTATAGGGTATCCTTTATATGTTATGCATCACTTTACTTTTGTTGCTCTCAGAATTCTCTCTTTGTCTTTGGCATTTGACAATCTGATTAGTATGTGTCTCAGAGTTGGTTTATTTGGATTTACTTTGATGGGAGTACCTTGTACTTCTTGGACTTAGATATCTATGTCCTTCAATAGGATTGGGAAATTTTTTTACCATTATTTCTTCAAACATTTCTTTTGCCCCTTTTCCCTTCTCTTCTCCTTCTGGGACACCCATGACACATATGTTTTCAAATCTTTTGAAATCATTTTTTTCCCTGAGACTCTGTTCACTTTTTTTTCCCATTCTTTTCTTCATCTATTCTTTTGTGTGTTCACTTTCAGAGGCATATGTTCAAGTTCACTGATCCTTTCCTCTGCCTCCTCAAATCTGCTATTATATGCCTCTGGTGTGTTTTTAATCTCATTTATTGTGCCTTTCATTGCCATAAGATCTGTTATTTTTATACGTATGTTTTCAAATTCTTCTGTAGCCATTGAGCAATTTGATGTAATTATGAATTCCAAAAATATAGTTGGATAATGCTTGTAAACTGATCTATTACACTGGGCATGATTGAATTAAGATTAGGGCATTGACTGGGCCACGTCAGTAGGGTGTTGAGCCCCACCCCTTGGTAGGGACGGGAAGAAAATATGAAAGGAATCACAAAGAACAGAGATGCAGCAGTTTTTGAAAAGCAGTTTTGATGTTGGAGTTTTGATGTTGGAGAGAAGGCCCCAGGAGAAGAGAAGTGAGCCATTACTTGATAGTCTGCAGCTGACCTTGTGGAGGAACCAGAAGAGCTAAGCCCAGAGAGAAATGCAGCCATGGGAAGAGAGGAACCCAAGAAGCCTGAACCCTGGCAAAAGTCGGCAGATGTCTTGCTCCAACACATAGCAATGGACTTTGGTGAGAGAAGAAACTTAACACTTTATGGCCTGGTATCTGTGGACTTCTACCCCAAATAAATACCCTTTATAAAGACCAACCCATTTTTGGTATTTCACATTAGCACCCCTTTGGTTGACTAATACAGAATTTGGTACCGAGGAGTGGGGAAGTGCTTTTGCATATACCAAAATGTTGGAATGGTTTTATACGTGGGTAAGGGGTATTTTTTGGAGGAATTGTTAAATGCCTGATGGAAAAGGCCTAGATCACTTTGAAGAGACTGTTCATAGTAATATGGATGCTAAAGAGACTTTCTATGATACCTTAGAAGTAAATGGTGAAACTATTATTGGAAACTGGAAGAAAGGCAATCCATATTTTACAGTTGCAGAGAACTTAGCAAGATTAACTCCTGGTATATGGAAGACAGAATTTGAAAATGCTGAACCGGTGCTTTCCAAGGTTAACTCAAAGAATGTGGCTTGGCTTCTCCTTGCAGCTTATAGCAAAATACTAGATGAGTGAAATACACTAAGGACTGAATTTTTGGGCACAAAGAAAACAGAAACTGATTCTGGAACTTCCAAGTTTCTGGAAATCAAATTCCCAGATGAAAATGCCCTATTTGAAGACTTTACTAAACTTGGAACTTGTAAATCAGAATTGAAGATGCAGTTATCTAGGAAAGACTTGTGGAAAGCTTTACTGTCTGATAGCTTGGACCCCTGCTTACTGCATGCTAAACCAACAAAATTTTTGAGAGAGCTGTATGAACAAAACCACTGTCAGCTTGGACAAAAGAGAAAATGGAAAGGAGAGACTGAAGGAGAATCAGCTTTAAGAAGAAAACCATGGAAGCAGAAATCTGGACTTAAGACATCTCCTTGGGCTAAGAGAGGAGCTCCACACATGTGTATAGAGAGGGTGAGTTTGCCCCTGCTGTTGAAGAGGGTGGATGTTCCTACCTGATGTTCTGGGAAAGTTTTGATGCCCCATGGTGCAGAGAGGGTGAGTTTTCCCAGCAGTTGAAGAGGGTGTATGTCCCCACCCAATGTTCTGGGAAAGTTTTGCCATCCCAGAGTGCAGAGAGGGTGAATCACATTCCTCAAAGATTAGGGCATTTTAAGTCAACACCCCATAGGTCTGAGAGGGATGTACCTGTCCCCCATGGATTAGAGAAGGCCAGGTGGTCAACCCATTGCTCTGAGAGGGTTGAACCTGTATGCCAATGGTTACGAGGAATGTTGTCTTCACCTCACTGTACTAAGGGGGCTAAGACTCTAACCCAAAGATTGGGTAAGGTGTGGCAATCACCACAACACTCTTGGAGGGTGAGGTTTGGAGCTTGGTTGACACCCAGATGCTTGATGAGGGTGGAACCAAGAAAATCGCAGTTGGACAAGCCTGTGGAAATCGTGACCCATGTGGTCCCAAGGAGAAGAAACCATCATCTTAAGAATGACTCTCAGACTTTGAAATTGAATGGAGGATGCCGTGTAGTTTCACTGAACTGTAGAGGATCCCTGACTCAGCTTTAACATCCCAATTTCTTCTTATGATATTGAAAATGTTTATCCTTGGTCTGTCCATTTGTGTATTGGAAGCAGTTAAATGGTTTTGTAAGTTTCAGAGGTCTACAGCAGACGGGATTTTGCCTGAAGACAAACTGTATTTCTTTAAACTGCCTATGATATGATTTTGTACTTGAACTGTTACTGATATAAGTTTTTGTAAATATTGTAATGTGTTTTTGGAATTCAGAGGGTGGATTGTAGCCATTGGGCAATTTGATGTAATTATGAATTCCAAAAATATATTTGGATCATGCCTGTAAACTGATTTGTTAATCTGGGCATGATTAAATTATGATTAGGGCATTGACTGGGCCATGTCAGTAGGGCGTTGAGCCCGACCCCTTGGTGGGTGGGGGAAGAAAATATAAAAGGCATAACAAAGAACAGAGATGCAGCAGTTTTTGAGAAGCAGTTGATGTTGGAGTTTGGATGTTGGAGAGAAGGCCCCAGGAGAAGAGACGTGAGCCATTCGCCTGATAGTCTGCAGCTGACCTTGTGGAGGAACCAGATGAGGTAAGCCCAGAGAGAAATGCAGCCCTGGGAAGAGAGGAATCCAAGAAGCCTGAGCCCTGGCAAATGTCAGCAGCTCTCTTGCTCCAACACATGGCAATGGACTTTGTTGAGAGAAGAAACTTAACGCTTTATGGCCTGGTATCTGTGGATTTCTATCCCAAACAAATACCCTTTATAAAGACCAACCCATTTTTGGTATTTCACATTAGCACCCTTTTGGCTGACTAATACATCTTTTTCTTGCTCACTCAGTGTCTTCTTAATGTCCTTAATATATTTAGCCATCTCATTGAATTTATTAAGGTGATTTGTTTGAACATCCATGATTAGTTGTCTCAACTCTTTTATGTCATCTGGAGGCTTATCTTGCTCCTTTAACTGGGCCATATCTTCCTGATTCTTGGTATGGATTGTAATTTTTTTGTTGGTGTCTTGGCATCTGGCTTATTAGATGTATTTATTCTCACTGCAGTTTCTCCCTTTTGTTTAGGGCTTTCTTTTCTTTTTTCCTTTGCTGTTTGTGCAGTAGGAGCTGAGGATGTTGTTGGTATCGTAAGCTATGGAGGCTGAAGTTGCCTGCATTGCCCCAGGAATTGATGAAGCTTCTTCCACCCTTCTCCTCTGCCTGAGGTAGGTACAGAGCTGCAGCTATGTGTAATAATCCAAGTTGTGCAGGCCAACACTACATATGCTTGCTCATGACAGACTGATGAAGCTTCAAGGCCCTTCTCCCCTACCTGAGGTGGGGACAGAACTGCAGTTCTGAGCAGCGATCTAGACCATGTGGGTCCAAAATGATCACAGTTGCCCAGGTAGACTGATATAGCACCAGTCAACACCCCCTCCCAGCCAGGGGTGGGGATGGACCCTCTGGAGTGCCCAAAAATCTAATCTGTATGGCTGAATATGCCTGCAGTTACCTTGAAAGGCTTAGGGAGCACTGTCTCTTCTGTTTTTTAGGGGGTGGGAAAGGAACCACTGATGCCCAACAGTTCAGTCCCTGTAAACTGAAAGTACTCACAGCTTCCTGGAGAAGCTGAGGAAACACCAGCCCCTTCCTATTCTATTGGGTGGTGGAGATGGATCTATGGGCACCCAAACTGTTCAGTCCCTGTAGGCCAAAAGTACCTACTATTGCCCAGAGAGGCTGTGGAGATGCCAGACCCCTTCTATTCTATTGGGGTTGGGGGTAGATACACAGGCATCCAACAGTCCAGTCCATGCAGGCTGAAAATCCCTGCCTTTGGCTGGAAAGGCTGAGGAAACACAAGCCCCTTCATATCATACTGGATGGTTGGGGTGGATCCAAAATTACCCACCAGTCCAGGCTGTGTAGGCCAAAAGTGCCTGCCATTACCCAAAAAGTCTGAGAAAACCCAGCTCCCTTCATATCCTACTTGGAGGTGGCAATGAAGCTACAGGTGTCTGACTATTCAGTCTGTGTGGGACAATGGCTCCTGCAGTTACAGAGAAATATAATTATATAAATAGAAAATAAACTAGAAACTAGAAATAGAAATAGAAAGTGAAATTATTCTATTACCATATATATTGTGTTTGCTTCTCCTTTGAATGCACAGTGCCTTTTCTCACGTTGGAACTCGGCACTTGATACAGCCTCTGTGGGACTGCTTTCTGTCCTCCCTGAAACTGCCACTTCACCATCATCACTCTCTCTGATCACTCAAATCCTATTGTCATCCTTCAGTGTTCTGGCTAAATATTATCTCAGATAAATCCTCCCTAAGATCCTTCACTATGTCAGCCCTTCTAATGCAGTCCATGTCATATTATAGGTTTCCTTGCAGCACTTATAATTTATAATTATAGATTATTATAATTATTTGACTTTCTCCCCCATGAGACTGTAAACTACACAGGGACAAACTCTGTCCCTCTCTCCCTACAATTTTCTTTATATTATTTTTGCTTTGCTTGCCTTTTGATGTTTTTAGTTAATATTGAAAACTGGGGACTTGGTAAGTTTAAATGTACTTCTCTTCACTGTGCAAATAGTAAATTGCAGACCTAGAATTCATACTTAGACAACGTCTGTCCTGACCTTGCCTCTTAACACTTACTAAGCTAACCTAAATCCTTACTTTGCATCATTGCCTAAACTCCTCAAACATCTTACTTATCTTACTCATAAGATGTATTTGATAAGTATTGCACATTTTGAATGAATAAATGTATTCATGGTCTGATGTGTAAATAACATTTGCAGTAACCATATGATTTTGGGGTAATCAATAAATTCATTGTCTCATTTTCATTACTTGAAAAATCAGACAATTTTAGCAAATAATATTCAAATGTCTCAGGATTGAATTTCTGTGGTTTTTGCCTCTTCATTACAATTTTCAGAATCATTATGAACTACAAATAAATCTTGAGAATTTGTTATGTGTGCTTTATCCTGTTAGGTTATTATTTTCTTCCAGTTTCTTTTCCTGTAAAAGCATAAATATCACTTGCAAATTAATCTTATTTTCAGTTAATTTGACCATTATATTCCTGTTGAATGATCTCTCTCTACTTCATTCCAGAAAGATAAGTGAGCATCATAATTGGTCACTTGGCACCAGAACAGTACTTGAAGATCCTCTTTAGCAGCATACCCCAAAGGGATGCTCAGTCTTATATGTTCTCCCAGGAGTGTTACCATTGGAAAGAGGATGCTTGGTGTGAGTAGAGAGCACTCTCTATTCTAAGGTAAGGTCAGATATTCTGGACTTCAGCCAAATTAAAATCAAGTGACTCTTCATATTCCTGACAGTAAGCATAGTGTTTAAATAGCCAGAGAAAAAAGTACAGTCAATCACAATATAGGCAAAAGACTAGAAAGATTCCTAATGTAATAAGACAATAATGTGTTTCTACTCTTTGAAATACAACTTTTTTCTGAAATCATATTTGATGAAGAAAGTTAAAGAGCCGCGAATGTCCTCTCTTCAGGCCTTAATTCCTTGGTCAGTGAAACAGGGAATTAGATAAGATTTGACATGAACTTGATGGATATTTCTACTCTCATAAACACTCTGTGGCCAACTGTTGCCTCTGTTGTTACCTTGCAGGGGTTGTATTAGTCCCTTGGGTAGGTTCATTTGTAGAAAACTTGAATTGGGCCAAACTTTCATGACAATTAAAATGTTTCTTTTTCTACATTACACAGAAAATGTAGATTTATTAACTTATAAGCTTACAGTTCTGAGGCTGAGAAAAATGTCGAAATACAGGGATGAGTTGAAGCACTCTCCTCAAAGATTGCCTGCTGGTGATCCTGGACTTTTGCCATGTTGCAGGGCAAAATGGAGGCTCTGCTGGTCCCGTCCTTTTCTCTGGTCCTCACTGATTTCAGTTTTTTGCTCTCGGGGCATTCTCTCTGCTTAGTGTATTTCTCTATGTTTCTGTAGCTTTTTTCTGTGTCTGCCACTTTTAAGACCCACCCTAGGTCAAGCCCTAATGAGGTGATCTAATCAAAAGAAAGGTCTTTTACCTGAATCTAAAGGGAAAATTCCCATCTGCAGTTGGTTTACATGACAGGGGTGAATTAGCTTTAAGAACATTATTTTCTCAGATCCATCCAGCTTCAAACAGTCAAGCCTTTCTCTATCCTCAGCAGAGATTAAGAATGAGACTGCAGAGTGTGGCTTGGCTCTCAAAGGATCATGGCTCTGCCAGACCCCTCCCCCACACAAACATATAAACACACAAACATGAAAACACACATACACATGCACACTCAGACACTCACAGTCAGACACTCATATGTTCCCTTCTAAAATAAGGCACCACCCAATGATGTATTTGACCCTCATCTCCAATTGCTAATTCAGTCTGGTAATTGCAGTGAGGCTATCATATATTCAGTTCCATAGTGGAGAAATCAAGAGGACCAAAAATGTAGCATGCTTTTGACACTTACTGGTGCTTCCCAGGCTATCAGAGGATGATATTTTCAGTTGCCAATATGATTACTATATTCAGGGGTGATTTAATATTTCTAAAGAATTTTGAGTGACCGCAGTAAAAAGAGCAGGGCTATAACAGACACATTTTGAGAAGTCATACATATCCGATATTTTCAATGCCTTTTTAATTCACATTTACATGTTAATTGAATTTATTGCAAATTCAAGGTGGATTTGATGTCTTGAGAATGAGTGCCCTCTTTTACTTACTGTTTCTTCTTATTCATTTTAGGGTACATGGAGCAGTGAAATTTCAACTGATGGTGGAATTTCCCATTTGTTCTCCTGGAAATATTTATAGAGTGCAAATTAGTTACTAGAAATTGTTCAATGTGCTGGAGATAAAAAACTTAAAAATGTTCTGCCTTTGTGGTTATTGCATTATGGTGTGAGAAAAAGATAAACTTCATAAACAGGATTTAGAAGAATACAATTGATATGAAGGAACATAGAGTAAGATCTGAATCTTGTAACAAGGATGGAGAGTCTAAGTGGAGGTGGGCAAGGTGTTTTAAACAGAGAGATTAAGATGAGAGACAGTTCAAAATTTCTGATGCTGTGGCATGGTTGGAATTTTTGAAAAACAGTGAGAAATACAACAAAAATGAAGCAGAGTTCATGTTGGGGCAAATGTTAGAAGATGAAAATACCTATAAATGGAGGGCCAGCTTCGAGAGGAACTTGGGGACATTGCGTGGAATTTGACTGTAGAGTGAAATGAGAGTATGTACAGGGTACAGGAGGGTCATGACCTGACATTTTATTAAAGGACTGTAGGCTACAGAGAGCAGGAGAATAAGACTGTGGACTAGTTAGGGCATTATTGCAATACGCTTGGCAAAAAGAATGTGTTTGGAACCAGTTGATAGCAGTGGAGATGGTGACAAATGGTCAGATTCAGGATAAGTTATGAAGGCAATTACACCAGGATTTCCTGAAAGATTGAAGAGAACTTAGGGGGAAAGTGAGTAGGATAATGCCAAATTTTTACCTTGTGAAGTTGCAAGTATGGAATTTTATTAGTTGATACGGGGAATGAGCAGATTGATCAATTTTTGTAAATGAAATGTAGGAATTCCATTTTAAACAAACTAAGTTTGATATATCTACCAGTCATCTCTTAGACTTATAAAATGTTAACACTGGAAAGAAATTTATGCATCTTATAAGAGTGGAAATTTTAATATGAGTATCATAACTAGAAATACTATGGGTAGATTTCTGGTGTTTTTTAATCACTCTAAACTTTTATGTTTGTACAGATGTGCAATTGGATGTGGCTATCTTTGCTTTTACCAAGTTACTAAATAGGACTTGATTCCAAAACGTTAAGAGCCATTAATTATTTGCAGAAAAACAAGTCAAGGAATAAGGAGTTAGAGAATGTATACAAACTCATGTAATTGAATTTTAGGAAAGCAACTATAAAAATGCATATCTTGAAGTAAAAACAATGCTGTAATCTTAAGTACATTGTGTCTCTCACTTAAAGTAAAATGGTGTTAACTTCCATATCTGAAAAGGTATATGTATATGGAAGGATTGCTAATCTCTTCTTCACAACATATTCCCACAGTTGAGTTTCTGAATTCTTTTTTTAAGATGCATTCCAATTGAGATATTAACAAATTAAAATGGTGGACATGGTTTGTTTTTTATTATATTTTTTAAAAGATACTTAGGTTACGTAAACATTACACAAAAATTATAGGGATTCTCATATGCTCTACTCCCCACAACTCCCACACCCTCCCACACAAACATCCTTTACTAGTGGGCACATTCATTGCAATTGACAAAGGCATCCTGGGGCTTTGCCATTAAACATGGACCATAGTTCACAATGTACTCTACATTCTCTCCCACACAGTTCTGCATGTTATGCGATGATATAAAATGGCCTATACCTGTTGTTACAATATCACTCATGATGATTCCAAATTCCTGAAAAAAAACCCATATTGCTATTATTTTTCCCTCTCCCTGCCCCCAGAGCCTCCAGTGGCCACCAGCGCCACATCAATGTTGTAATTTCTTCCATCGTTAGAATCACAATATGTCTATAGTAGAATACCAACAAGTCCACTCAAGTCCATAATTCTTTCACCCTATCCTGAGGATTCTGGGTAGGTGATGTCCACTCCACCTCTAATTGAGAGGAGGCTTATATCCCATGGGAATGATGGATGGGACTATCTTGCTTGCAGTTGCACACTCTCTCTGTTCCTTGAGATGGTCATTGTCCATCATCATCTCCTTGCTAGTTGTTGTTTGTGAGTCCAATGTGCTGTAGAGTAGGTGTTGCAACTCCACTGAGGTTCCAGGCCTAGTTGGTACATGGATAGCATGAAGACTCAAGTCTCTGGGCATACACCTACAAACCCAAGCATCAAGTATAGGTTTAAATAGAAGGGACAGATGAAACATGTGTAGGGAAGACATAATTGAGTCCAATTCTGTCACTCTCAGGAGCACAAACTCCAAAGTAGGGCTTACGGGCTAGGCACCAAACTCCAGAGCTATCACCCTGACCATAGGACCTGGGTGTCTCTAAAGCCTTCAGGAGTCCCACTATTTGAGGTAGTATCCACTTTGGCAGTCTATGAGATCCTGCTGAGATATGCATAAGCGTTACCTCTGGGATGACCTCCCTACTCACTTTGAAGTCTCTGAGTCATATAAATTCATTTGTCTTTACATTTTCCCCACTTTTATTTGAGGCATTTTTCCAGTTACATTGCTAGTTGGTGCTTGGTAGCAATCCCTCAGTGCCAGGGAGGTTCATCCCCGGGAGTCATGTCCCATGCTGGTGGGATGGTAATACATTTATATGCTGAGTTTGACTTAGAGAGAGGCCACATTTGAGAAACAAGGAAGGTCTCAGGAGGCAGCTCTTAGGCACCCCATAACAATAGGATAAGTTTCAATTTCAAGAGCAAAGTTTCATAAGCCTAGACGTCAATATCAAGGGCCCATCAGTGGATAATCCTCCTTTGACAGTCATTGCCCCTGCACTTGGGAGGCTGTTGCTGTTCCATTACAGAATGTGGAAGAGCTCTCCAGGATAGGAATTCAATATTCTCTCGGTTATTGTGTGAGTCTCCACCCACTGTGACAATGTCCCGTGAACATTTGAACATTTTTATATGGCTTTTATGTATGCTCATGTGAACTTGCTCCCATGTATACCCCATCACTGACAGTCCACACCATTGATCCTCCCCTGCTCAAACTGAAACCATTCTAAGATCCAAAGCTTCTTCAAAAATGAAGCCATTAAAATATCCAAATACAATTAATAGGAAAATGAAATGATAAGTTTAAATATAAGAAATAAAATACGTAAAAATTTAAAAAACTACAAATAGAATAAAATTAAAAGATTGGTGTGGTATAAAATCATGAAAAACACTTCAAATTTTTTTTCGACATTTTGCATTTCATCACTGTAATATCTGGTGTCCTATCTGTACTGTGGTTTTTATGATCATCCAAAATTTTCATGAGTGAAATTTTTCTAGATAGGAATGGTGAGGCTCTAAAAATAACACAGGCAATTAGTGTCTAGGTTGATTCTCAAAGGACTTCTTAGCTCTAGGCCAGAGTACTACATACTTCTAAGCCTGAATCTCCTTTTTCAAATCATAGAGACTATGTGACAAAAATAGTAAACTAAAATATTTTAGGAAGATTCTGAATGGCATCCTGTATTGTGCTTCTGTTGTTTTTAATAGAAACTTGTTTTTATTTTTCTTTCTCTGCCTCAATTATAAGTGTGGTATTATTCTTTACACCTGGATTAAAAATAGCTACCCTTTCATAAGTATTTTATTTCATACACTGAAATATACATTCTACCTACATTTTCCTTAATCCTCACTATATCTTATTACATAGATAAATCTTACCTCTTTAAAGGTGAAGACATTTAGGTGGGAGTGTTGTTAAGAGACTCTCTTAGATTACAGTTTCCATGTTATGGAATAAGGATTAGATCAGGTACCATTTCAGTTGTGTGTTCTGCCTGTGCCAGACCTGTCTGCTCTCAGCTGGGCTGGCCCAAGGGTCTATTCACTCGGAAGGAGCTGGAAGAGCTAGAATGGCCCCACTCTCATGTCCTGGACCCATCTTGCTGTCAGCTAAGGAGAGAGAGAACCTGGCCAGATGCCCAAAAAGCTAACCCAATTGTGTTTACATAATGAAGGCAGAATTCTAAAAGGGAAAAAAGAAGCATTCAAAACCTCTGAGTCCCAGGCTGCCAGGGAAGTCACATGACACAGATTTTGGTACAAACTATTGGCCAAAGGAAACCAAAATGTTATCCCCAATTCAAGGGATGGAAAAGGAGACTCCACTCTTGACATCAGGGCCTTAAAGAAATGTAACCGTTATTTGTAAAATACAAACAGATCATTGGTTTATGATTAGTTTACATCTTTCTATTTCTACTTTAAACAGAGCTTTGGTACTGAAACATAAGGTGATGAATTGGTGCTAAAATTGTATTTCACTCAGAAGTCAAAATGCTGACTATAATACTGGATCCTCTAATGGAGCATTAAAAGCTTTCATCAAATTCATTTATCTAAGAATTTGTAGTTTCTTGAAAAATAGAGATAGAAGTATTTTGTGACCAATGCTTACTTTGAAAGGACCTTGTTTTAGGGACTTCCCTATTACCCTGAGGATAAATTATGATATAATCATAAATTTCTGTATGGCAGAGAGGTTGAGAACTGAGAATTTTTGGGTCCTGTCTGCTAGCATGAGTCTGTTTATAAAGCCTCTACTCATTCTTTCTAGAATTTCATAATGTGTCCTTTTCCTGCCTTTATGGAAGGATTAGTCTTAATAGGTGACAGAGGATGAAGATTTCAGAAAGACTCTAGTTAGGAGGGAACCCTAAATTTCTTTCAGTTTATTTCATAGCCTGTAGACAGAATGAACTTTGAATGCACAAATCTGATCAAATGACTTCCTCACAATGATTCCATTTGTGTTGGTTTAAAAGCCAATATCCTTAGTACGGCTCTGAATAAGCTTTGTAATCAGGTGACAATTCTGGCTCCTCTGCTGATGCCTCACTCCATCCAACATTTATTTAATCTACCTTTTTTACTTGAACTCACCTGAGTCTCTCCCATGTGAGGACTCTGATACATGCTATTTCTTTGATGGGAGTGTTCTCTTCTCTCTCTGTACCCCCACAGTGAGCTGCCATCTGAATCAGTGCATCTAATTTTTTGAGTCTCATTAAAATATTTCTTCCTCTGGGAAGAATTTTTGTGCAATTTACCAGAAAATTTATTTTATCCATTCTTTGCTTCTTTAGAGACAAAAGTATAGTACTTGGCTTTGTCCACGCATTTCCAGTTTTGCCCAAATTATATTTGAAAAATGAACCAAGTAAATAAATCTCAAATATGCTTCCTTGTATAAACAAATGATGTTGTGGCAGAGAAAGATTAATCATGCAGACATTGTCTTTATAATCCAATATTTTATATATCATGTGTGTTATAATAATAAGTTCCAGACATGATAAAATGATTTCAATTTGAGGAGATTCAGAAAAAGATTTTAGAATACAAATAGCAATAGAACAGTGCTATATATCCAATTCTGAAGTTACCAAGTTGTTCAGCATTATTATGGGGGACCTAATCATGTGAGAAATCTAGTCTAGTTGCAATGCTGAATGGATGAAAACAAGCAGTGAGACAGAAATTTTTACAGGAAAGTTGAATCCAGTTCATGAAGAACTTGGGCTCCATGGTTTAACAATGGTACTTTATATACTAAGGAGGCGAGATCTCATAAATATTTATAGTTAGAGGAATGGAAAGCCTTTCAGGATTCCAGGATGCTTTTACCCAGGTCACATCCTTTGGATATACTATCATTACATTTGAAAAAAAATTAGGACACCCACATCTCATTTCCTGATTAGTCAAAACACTGCCTTTCAATTTAAAGACTTGGGTTTCATTTTAGGTACAGCATTTTCTCCAGTTGAACTCATGCTTAAATATTTTAAAAATTGAAATAAATGAAAATATTTTCTTGCTTTCAGTGTCCTTTCACTGCTAGTATAGTCAGGGGGAATGTCAGCCGGCTACTGTGACCTTCAGTTCTTATTTGATAATGAGATTGTTTTCACCTAGATGCCTCCTGCCTTAGTTTCTCTGGAGAGTTTTGGAGTTACTGGACATAAACTTTGAAGGTTTCATGGTTTCTCAATGCCTTGACATCAAAAAGTGGGCTCTTTCTAATGTTCACCATCCATCGTACCAAAAAATGGCACAACTATGCATGTAAATCTCAATCACCTAAAGGGCAGAGGGAAAAAAAACATTTTTAAGGAAAATAGTTATATAAATATTGTAAATAAAAAAAGAAATTAAAATTGCCAATATGTTACCAGTGTTGCCTTTGCCAAAAGATCAAGAGAGAAAAATATTCATCTATAAGAAGGAAGGATGGCTTATTTGTTGAGATCTGGGGCCCTAGATTAAAAAAAAAAAAATGCTGTATTGAAATACCAGCTCTGTATAACATACTAGCTCTGTGGCTTTGGATATGTCCATCAAGGATTAGGTTATGAGAATTATGCCTGTGCAAATGCAGATCCATGCTAGCCAGAGGATCAGATTCAAGGCGTTTGCTGACATCTTGGAAGAGGAAGGCCTCTCCAGTCTGAGATAAAAGTGCTCAAAGGTTATAGCTACCTCCATCTGGGGGCCATTGTTGTCACCATGCTCTACATCATCCCTGTGTGCCAGAGTTACTGGGGGAGCAAGACTAGAAAGTCCAACTGTGTCCCATGCAAGGTGTCAGGATGCTGATTTTCTCTGCTAGTGTATTTCTTCATACCCACAGGAATTGCAACTGTCTCTGCCCCTTGCCCAAGAAGATGCTGCTGCTATGACGGGCCAGTATTGATGACTGTTATGATTGGCCAGGGCCTACACGGCTATGCTGGGCAACTTCACCAAGGCTAATCAATGATGTCTACAAAATCTATAGTTTTCTCACATCAGAACACTGGAAAGAGACCATGTTCTTCAATTGTCACTCTCAAGAATTCATAAGCCATCTTGTAGAGACCCACATCAGATTCTTTGTGCACACAATTATGTTTTCATAAGAAAAATAAAGTGCTTCCCACCTGAACTCAGTCATGCTCTTCATGTATTCAAGGCCTAGCTCCATCTATTACCTGGAGAGAGACAAAGTAGCTGTCCTGTTCTACACTTAGTTAAAGTAAATCAAAATTAAAATTTTAGTACAAATTTAGGTATTTCAAAATTTGTATTAGCTCTGACATCTCTGATCTTTCCTTTCACCTTTATTTATTTTCTAATTCATCAATGCTCTCTCTTTTTTCATTGCAAAATGCTTAACATTCATCATTATTCTATCATCACAAATTCCCTGAGAGTACTTAACTGGAAAGGTTGGGGGTATATTCTATAAATCTCAAAGATCCTTTAATTTTTTTTTTTACATTCATTTATTATCCATGGAGGGCAAAAATATTGGACCAATCTTAGAGGACATAGTCAAATAAAACATAATTCTTTGGGATCCCAGATGTATTTTAGCCATTGTTCCCCAACCTCCCACTGAACATTATCCATTACCTCTTAGCACTGATTTTTAAAAAATTATATCAACTTAGATTTCAGATTGTGTTAACTTGAAGAGTTTTTTCAGAGCTTGTTTCAAATCTTTATTCCTCAGACTGTAGATCATTGGGTTCAACATAGGGAAGACTACAGTATAACATGTAGAAACCAATTTCTCCTTCTCAAGGGAATAGCTAGAACTTGGGCGAGAGTAAATGTAGAGAACAGAGCCATAGTACAATATGACAGAAATCAAGTGGGAGGAGCAGGTGGAGAAGGCTTTGAGGCGGCCCTGTGTAGAACGTATCCTCAACATGGCAGCAATGATGAAAATGTAGGATGCCAGTATGAGCACAATGGGGGCAATGGCATTGGAGCCCATGAGGAAGAATAGCATTGCCTGGTAACTCTCATTCACATCACATGCCAATTTCACCAGGGGTGGGACATCACAGAAAAAATCATCAATAACATTGTCACCACAAATTCCAATGAGAATGTATTTCTGCTTAGTATTACTACTGCATTGAAGAAGCCTCCAGTGTAGGAAAATATGACTAAACAGATGCACAATTTCTCTGACATGGCTTCAGCATAAAGCAGAGGGTTGGAAATAGCCACATAACGGTCATAAGCCATGGAAGCCAACAGGTAACACTCAGTATAGCCCAGCCCAGCAGAGAAGAAGAACTGTACTATGCAGGCTGCAAAGGAGATGCTCTTGTCTTCAGAGATGCAAGTCATCAGAATCTTTGGAGTAAAGACCGAGGAATACCAGAGATCCAGGAAAGACAGATTCCCAATGAAAAAAATACATGGGCATATGGAGCCTGGAAACATTACAGATCAATGTGATGAGAGTGGTATTTCTCACTATAGTCACAGAATACACACATAGGAACACCCCAAATAAGATCAACTGCAACTCATGGTCTGTGGTGAAGCCCACCAGGATGAACTCATTCACGGTATGATTGTCTCTCTTCATGGCTGAAAGAGATCTCACCTGTAAATGGAGTAGAAGAGAATTAAGTCCCTTAAAATATATTAAATGAGGGTCTTCTGTGAGCCAGAACCATGTGCTGTGCTCAAGAATACAGGTATCAGAGATAGAGAAATCTGATTATGAATACATCTTGACATGGGCTGGTGAAGGGAGTTCTGTAACCTTCAATATAATCCTTTTTTTAAAAATGTGTTTAATAACAAGAATTCCATAATTTTGCTGGAGGTCCATTCAGTTTTTCAGAAAAATTTTCTTGACTAGGCCCTGCAATAGAGCAGTGAGGATAACAATATGGGCCTTGGTCCTTTGGAGCTTTTATTTCAGAAGGGGTAGTTACATAATTAACAAATAAACAGTATAGAATGATGACCAAGCAATGTTAAATGTTTTCAAGAAAACAAAGTGGTTTATGGGAGAAATGACTGGGAGAGGAGTTAAGTAAATTTTAACACAGGAAAACAACTTTGTCCCAATTTCTCAGCTAGAAATGGGAAATTCTCACAGATTTCCTAGAGTTAAACAGGTCTCCATGATTCCCAAGATGATGACATTCTTCCCTTCTGTAATCACAAACAGAAGTTCTCCTCAGCTATTGTAGAGGGGATTTTATTGCAAACACCATAAATCCCAGGGTAGAGAATTGAAAACCAGGGAGAAATTAGAGTGGAGACTAAGAAATGAATCCTTTCCATTATCTTAAGTAAACCAAATGTTCATCTTTTAAGGATGAATTGCCAGACATTTAGCATGTTTATAATGTCTAATTAGCCATGTACATAAATAAAAATTTAAAAAAACACAACATATCCCAATTTGATATTGTTTGTAGCACTAATTCTTACTCTATCACAGTAAAAAATATCCTTTACATAACAGATACTTTTAATGCCTGCTTTATATTTCTCAAACAAGATATCTCAATTATGTAAACTACCTGCAAATATTAGCATATATATACACACACAACTACAAACACACATATATGTATGGAAATACCCTAACTATAATGGAAATGGTGCTCTAAAAGGAAATCATTTCATAATATAATCATATTATAATAAATATAAAATAGGAATTAAAATAATATGCATTTCAATCTCTAGATACTGGAAAATTTAGTGAAATAGTCAGATACCCATATATGTAGAATCATCATGAATGTATTGGTGACTCAAAGAGTGATATTTACATTAGGGTTATGATTTTCTTGCTAAGATGAACAATTTTTAAAAATATTCCTAACAAAACAAATGACAGTTTTCTTTCAATTTTGAATTCTTAGGCAATTTAGGATATATCAAAAGTACAAAAATATGCTTTGTGTATATGCAATTTTATTCTACAATAATAAGCATTTCTTAGTAAAATGCCCAACAAAACAAATCAAAATCTTCTTTTAATTTTGATAGTATTTGCATTCGCAGATAAATGGGTATATATTAAAACCTTTTGAAATATGCTATATGTTTATTTGTGAATTGGAATAGATTTCAAATTCATAATTATAAAACCCTTTTTCACAAGGCATTGAAGGTCAGGTTTGGGATCTTTTTAAAAAAATAGTACTGTCCCAAGGATGCAGGGCAAATATTACCTTTGTGTTGTACATACTGAATGTCCCATATAGGCACAATCTTTTTGATTATCAAAAATAGCAATGCATAATTCAAAAATATTCCCTCAGGGATTATACTTCATTAAGAACCTCTTCTCCAGAGCTTTCCATTTTCCTTTGTAACTAAATCTTCATAGGATTATTCCAGGAATGAGGTGAAAGAAGAGCAAACAACTAGAGGACATCCCTGAGTAGTCACATTACCTGTTATGTGCTCCAGCCACCCTGTGATCCTTTGGATCACTGAAGACAAGAAAAGATACTTTGATTTAAAAAAGCCCTGGTAGTTCAATGTTTTAGGATATGAAATCCAAGAGACATAAACTCCAGGAAGGCATGGGTTTTAGTTTAATTCATCATTACATTTACCGTGCCTGGAATAGTACTTGGTATAGAATAGAACACAATAACTCTCTGCTAAGGGAATAAATAAATGAATGGATAGATTGCTCTGCTTCTGAAGAGAAGCAATCCATCAGGATCCATTTCTGAGTGGCCTCTAATGATGTCATTTACCCTAAAATCACCAGGATTGTTTGGTATCTCATGAGGCTTTCCTGGCACAGATAATCCCTGGCTGTTTGCCTTCTTTTCAGACAGATATAGAAAGGATATTGGCAACATTCTGCTTGTCTTTTTGTAACTCCAATGTGGTCAACCACTTATACTGTGATGAAGTCCCTTTAATTGCCCTGGTCTGCTCTGACACGCACATCAAAGAACTGATGCTATAGATCATTGCTGGGTTCAATACACTTTGCTCTCTTTTGAAAAAAAAAAAAAGGATTGAAGGAACCTGCTCATAAAATAGTCTAACCAAATAATAGGTCCGTTGTTTTCCCAATGGAGTGAGCTAATATAGACGGTAGTTTTCATATAGGAACAGCTACTCTGTCATTACATGCCTTGATGGATAGGAAATATGTCTTAGAAATCAGAGCTAACTGCTCAAACTGAAAAGAGTTGGTGTAACATTGAGTAAGTGATTGACCTGTAGGCAAGTAATGTAGGTTCAATCACTGTGTACATTGCTTGCAGGCTGTGGAATATTCTAGTCAGTTTCTTTGTATGTAAAATGGAATGTTTCTTTCTCTATAGGATTGTTTAAAATATTAATGGAGAAAACCTGTGCAAGGGCTGAGACCAGTCCCTCGGAGGTGGTAAATATTCAAGCTACAAGGGGTCCTTAAATTCAGGACACGTTAGAATCACCTGAGTCCCACCCCTTCCATTCTAATTAGCGTGTTGTGGGTGGGGCTCAGGAACCTGTTTCCTTCAAGCCACCCAAGTGCTTCCAATGCAGTTTGTCTGTTGATCATGTTTGAGAAATATTGAAATAAATATCATTGTATTATTATTATTATTATATTTACATGAGTATACTTTATTACAGAAGTCTTGCCTATATTGTCAATTTTGTGAATATTCAAGGAGCTAACAAATGTAAAAATATGTTGCACAATGTGCACATTTGTAATGATAAGCTAAAACAGATCTTAGTCTGAATCCTGTTGCCAAATATTTCCATTGCTATGACCCTGGAAAACATTTTAATTCCCCTAAGTCTCAGTTTTCTCATCTATTTATGGGCCTAATAATTTGTTCATATTATTTTAGGAAAATTTAAAGGAAATAATGTATATAAAGTACTTATTTCCTTGTTTGACATTTATACATTTCTCTCACATATAATTAATAATGGTACACAGTAGTAGAGCCGTGGTACTGCTTTTTTATTCAAAACAATTCAAAACATTGCAATGAGTTAAATTTGTATCCAACACTGCTCCTCTATCCCCTTGATATATCTTCTTTGTTTTGGTATCTCTCTCTTCTCTGCTCAATCACCACTAGCCTTTTGCCCAGAGACCTATCAATGACTGCATAGTCCATCATGGAGCCCAGGGTTATGCTCCCTCCATTTGATTCCCTCTGTCCTCAAGGTCTCTGTTCTAAGCTCCATTACTTAGGAAACGGTAATTAAATTCTATCATCTCCAGGCTCTTTTAAGTCTTTTAGGAAAGTTATATAATTCCTCTCAGTAGGACAAATAATCTCATGACATACCTTTGACACAAAATCAAAATTTAGTGCTTCTCCTGAAATCCACCTATGTATATAAATTGAGAGAAGGTTTGGAATATCTGAGTTCTTTGTTAATCACAACCAAAAGGTTAAGGTATCCTGACAGTGTGTGCTAATCAGCTAATTTCCCTTCTAACTCTCTGTTGTCTGAAAGTAGTATATCATGTAACTTTCTGCTTTCTCAAACCACCAAAATGAAGGAAAAAAGATAAATTTTCTTGATGTCTTTTTTCTCTTTGACTTGTAGTTTCTGCTACTTCCCTCTGTTGCCTCAGTTGTTTTTTGGGATATTTACAAGAGATGTTTTCTTTCTTAAGTAGTTCTTGATATTGGTTTGTCCCTTGTTTTATTTAGTTTTTTTTTT